>PVLA01013825.1:0-34424 GCA_004027455.1 Hydrochoerus hydrochaeris | reverse complement strand
AAGGGGAGGGGGAGGTCCTGCACTCTGGCTGAAGGGACATCTGACATCTGATGTCCCAGGCAGAGCTTGCCACTTGCGTGTTGCCCAAGTGATTGAGATCTGTTTTGTTATCTAAACTTTTGAGGTGTTTCCAGTTTGGGGCTGCTACTTAGGTCCCTTTGTAAGGTCAACATTGTGAGGGGCAGGTAGAGGGTGTCAAGGGGAAAGGAGGGGCCATCAGTACTTTCTGTGAGATTTATTTCTTGGGAGAGATTGTTCCCAGAGAGATTTTCTCAGGGGGGCAAAGAGCAGGGGGAAAAGATAAACATCAGCTCCTGTCTGTGAATTTACTATTTAGGAGAAGCACTTGGTGCAGCATAATGGTGCAGGTCTGCCGCCCCAGTACTAGGGAGGCTGAGGCAGGAGGGTCACTGTGAGTTCAAGGCCAGCCTAGGCTACAAACCAAACCAAGCTGAGCTGCTGAAAGCATGTCTCAAAAAGACAGAAAAAAAAAAAAAAGAAAGAAAGAAAGAAAAGCCCTTGTACCTCTGAGCACCATTTTTGTGTGAGGCAAGGATTTAGGGGGTTTACAGCCCTCTCCGTTCACTGGCCCATCCCGGACTTACCCCAACATAAAGTCATCCATGGTGCACCCCCAGTTCCTCACACATTGACACACTCAGGCTCGTTGGATGAATCGTCATCACCTCCACTGCCCGGATAATTTGCTCCATTTTTCCCCTGCAGAAAGAAGAGCTCCAGATGTATCTTAAATACCATAAGAACCTGCCACGTGCCGGGGCAGTCTGGCAGGAATGTCAGGACTGCGCCTACTTCGGGGTAACGTTTGCACCTACGAAGTCTCCCAGCTGTTCTCCCTGGAGAAGGTTTCCATGCTCGGAACACTTAAAAAAAAATCACAAATCTGCGTGGGCGGAGGGCTTTGGCACTGGACTCCCCGTCTGCCCCCGCCCCGGCGTCCCCCGCACTTCCCAGGGACCCGTGAGAAGCTCCAGTGCCCCGGGCCTCTAGAGACCAGGCCGGAGAGGAGCCTCGAGGTCTGCTGAGAAAACCCACATCCTCCTTTAGGATGGGTTTGAACGTCATCCTTTAAGGCTCCCTCAAGGGACATCAACAAGCCATCTGTACCCCCCAGGCTCCAAATGACCCTGGTAGATGCCGCTCACCCCCAGCTTGAAAGCCAGGCTGCCTCCTTCTCAGAAAGCCTGGCCATGTCCTCTGTCGGGTGTGATAGTATCCAAGGAGGACCGAGGAGAAGGCTCTGCCCCTCTGGCTGCCTGTAAACACGCGGCTGATCCAGCCCCGTCTGCAGTCCCTGTCTCCCCCTGTGGTTTGGGGGGACTCGGGAGCCTCCTGCCCCTGTGGGGCTGGCAGACCCCACAGCCCTTTTGCTCAGTCCTTGTATCCGACGCTGTTGCTTTTGTTCCCTCGCTGTCTTGCTCTGTGTCATTTCTCCTCATCTCTTAAAGGTCTGCCAGCGCCAACTGGACCACAGCCGCCCTCTGTTTAAGTATCTTAAAGGACCAAGTCAGAGACTGAGAAAATACCAGGCGCTGCTGAAGGTAACATCAGTGGAGTAAGCTCTTCAGGGCTGGGGAACCGGATGCTGTGCCCTCTGCCCTATGCCCTCTGCCCTGTGCCCTCTGCCCATGCCTGTGCTCTGCTCCTTCCCCCCGGGGAGTCAGGTCAGGTCTGCTGAGGCTCAGGATCAGCTCGTCTTTCAGCTTGGTCTTTCTTCTAAGACGCAATCAGCCCTCCTCGGTGAGCGTGAGACGGGACAATCAGAGCTGGAAGGGACCTCGGAGACGGCTGCTCCGATGTCCAGCCCAGGCTGTGAACACCTAGGAGCTCAGCTGGGGGACCAGAGATCTGGCGGCCTGGGGGAGAGCCCGGCAGCTCCACCGTCCAGGAGAGGCCGGCTCTCCCGAGGGGAGGCACCGTTTCCCAAGTCGTCCTTTCTGTGCATCAAAACAGCGCAAGGGCTGTGTGAACTCCGCAGTTCCCCTCAACTCTCTCTGCCTCGATTTCTCACTGTAGAATTAAGATCCTAATGCTTTCTGCTGCGGTTTGGGGCACTGAGTGAGGTGATACAGGTTCAAGGTACCTAGAAGGTTTTGATAGCTGCCTTTCACTGCGGAAGCAAGAGGTAAATCAGTGTAAAGTGTCCCCTGTCGGTCTGTGAGGAGCAGACGGAGATTTCCCGTCGCTAAGCTTGCCGTGTGCCAGCAAAGTGACTTCAAACCCTGGGATCCCCGCGAAGGCAGGGAGAACTGCGCAGCATTCTCTCTGCAGGGGGAACAATGCTCACTCCGCAGTTCCGGCCCATCGGCCTGGTGGGAGGAGTGGGGAGGTTGAGACTTAGAAAAGGATCATGAGATCTTTGGGAAAGATTTCTAAGTACAAAACAAAGACGAAGACAGAGCCACACATTGTGCCATACGCCTGTAATCCTCACACTCTGGGAGGCTGAGGCAGGAAGACTGTAAGTCTGAGCTCTACCTGGACAACCTACTGACTTAGCTAGACTCTGTCTCAAAAATCACAAAGAAAGAAAAAGAGCTGAGGATGCCATCCAGTGAGAACGCCCTGGGTTCGATTCCCAGTATCAGAAACAAACCAAAGGCATGTGAAAATATCAACAAAATGTGTGAGAACTGGCTGACAAGCTCTTCAAAACTGGTAAAAGATGGAAAAAGGGCACAGGCAGTTTGCAAGACAGTAACTACTCGTATCAAACAATTTTCTCGCTAAGTTTTTCTTCGTTAATTATCTCAGGAATTAAAATTAAAAGGATAGTAAGGTAGGGTTTCTCTGTTCACCCAGTTGGCGAAGCTCTGCGGTTAAATGTCCAGAGGCTGAGGCAGCCAGCCAGCCTTCGCTGCTAGCTAGCAAGACACAGTGAGGGAAATATCCCTCAAACCCTCCTCACCCTGGCAATTCTACTCCTAGAAATTTATCCTGGGGGAAAAGACTCCAAATTTTTTATTGTAGCAGGTGTGGAGGTGCACTCCTGTAATCCCAGCACTTGGGAGGCTGAGGCAGGAGGATTATTGCAAGTTCGAGACCAGCTTGGGCTACAAAGTGAACCCAAGGCCAGCCTGTACTGCATAGGGAGACCCTGTCTCCAAAAGACCACAAAAAATTTTTATTGTAGTAAAAAATGATCAAGCCTAAGTCCATGGTGGAGAAGACCATGATCCATGGGCATCATTTAATTATGCTTTAGCTGTATGACATGACACTCTACCGTGAGCAAAAACCATGTTTTAGAATAATATAATGTCATAGGGGAACGTTCCTGATGATATCGTTGAGCCACAAAGCAGCAGTGTGTGTGATGGTGTTCTGTGCTCGTGGAAAGAACCCTGTGCTCACGAGTTCATTCTTTTCCCCTCTCATGAGTTTACGCACAGGCAGCGGGTTTAGCCTGGCCTGCAGACCGTGGGTTTGGTCGGCAGCCTACTTCTTGATTTTCAGTAAGGCTTTTGGGTTATTGCAGGGTCTGCTGGACCTGGAGTCTCGTGCAGATGCGAAGGTGGACCCAGGTGACCCAGGAGGAAGCTCCACTAAGGTACTGGACATTAAATATCACATGTTATAAAGGAAACTGTTGATGGTGTTTGCAGATGGGTGGGAAGATTTATAGCAATTTCATTCTCCTTGCTTATGATCTTTATTATCTAAATTTTCTAAAACAGTATGTGTTCTACAATCTGTAATCACCAAAAAAAAAAAAAAGAATTTTGAAGTAGGGATTTGCAGCCCACTGAGAAGTGGTATTTCCCTCCTTCCAACTAAGGAAGTTGTCTTGGTTACTTTTCTCTCGTGGCTAGGACAAAACTACTCATTGCCCAAAATGGAGGAAGGAAAGATTTATTTAGCTCACAGTTTGTGGAGGTTTCAGTCCATGTCCATGCTCAGCTGGCTCCAAGGCAGGGTGGCACAGTGGCAGTACTTCCAGGAAAAGCAAGCAGAACAAAAAGGGGGGCAAAAGCGAGCCTCTTTTCTTCCAGTATAGTGTAAGCAGGCTACCCCAACCCAGGCAGGTGCAATACTCACACCACCTCTGTGCGCTTCTCTTGCACAGGATTAGTATATTTACAAAGTAAGGATCCTGGCTCCCTGCTGAGTCTCTTAGTTAAATTTCTAAACTTCTCAAGTTGACACAATATATCAGCCATAACAGAAGTTTTAATGGGAATTGGAAGGTAAGCAAATGTAGGGCTTGGGATGTAGCTCAGTGGTAGAGCACTTGCCTGGCCATGTTCCAGGCCCTGGGTTTGATCCCCACCAGAAAAGAAATTGATAGATGTGTAAAATGCACACATAAAAGATTAGACCTAAGCACCTAGGGTCTCTGCTGTGGTTTTCCTGCACAGCAGGGTAATGTGTGGTTTCTGTTTTCTTTGTAGCTCTTAGCGTATCTAATTTATATGCATTCTGCTTTGTTCTCCTCCAAGCCTGCAGGTGCACAAGTGAATGTGAATTCTAACAGGGTGCCAGGGTGCCCTGGGAGGAAGCAGGAGCCACACCAGGTTTTGAAGAATGGGTTTCCTTTCCATTTCTGGTCCAATATTACTCTAGCAAGAAAATCTTGAGAGGCGTCTCATGGCATAGTTGTAGCCACCTTAGGAAATAGAAGATATTCAAGGTAGAAGTAATAATTTTAGGGTCCGCTACAAGGGAGGGCAGGCACCAGGATGTTTCCGAGCCCCCCCCTTACACCGAGGGAAACCAGCTGCCTGGGTGCTGGCATACCAAGGCTGGAGAGAGGCAAGGGAAGTGTGGGGTAAGGAGGAAATCGCCTGCTCACTGGTGTCCAAGTTAACCCAGGGGCCAGGCTACTGTCTGTCACCAGAGCCGGAGCGTGTCTGATAGGGGAAGAAGCTAAGAGTTTACAGCACGCTGTACGGGGGAGGTGCTTGCTCTGTCCCATTCTCGAGCCCTGTCTCCAACACAAAGATGCCCACACCCAGTGCTTCCACAGAGCTTAAGAAAATATGTGGGGGTGGGAGTGTACATGCCTGTAATCCCTGCACTTGGGAGGCTGAGGCAGGAGGATTGCTGCAAATTGAAAGCCAGCCTGGACTGTGCAGTGAATTCAAGACCAGCCTGGACTACACAAGACCCTGTCTCAAAAAAAGAAAAGACTGCCTTTTACTGCATCATGCGGTAGGGGACCAAAAAAAAGCTATAGCTAACTAGAAGCAGAAAACAGCTTTCTGTTCTTTATTGTAAAACTGAAGGGTTAAAAAAATTACACAGATTGACCAGAATCATTTTTTCTTACTCATTTTTATCATTGTCATTTTCGTTTCTGTTGTTTGGTTTTTTGAGACAGGTTCTCACTGTATAGAGTTCAGGCTGCCCCTGAACTCACTATGTAGTCCAGGTCGGCCTTGAACTTGCGACAATCCTCCTGCCTCAGCCTCCGAAGCACTGAGATTACAGGCGTGCACCACCACCATGCCCAGCGCTTCATTTTGCTCTTATTTACCATGTAACTGATAAATACACCATCTAGGTAGCACAGGGGAATAAATAAATACCCAAGCATCAAGCAAAAGGCCTTTTGAGCTGAAATACCCATGCCACATCCGTCCTGAGCGTCACCCTAATAATCACTGGCACTCCAGTCCCCGAGGTTGACAGTGGCTCTGGTTTGTTGGAGAGTGAGTCAGTCTGTCAGGCTCTGGGTGTCGGGGTACTGGTGACACTGGCAAATGAGTTCAGCATCTTTAATCATGGTGGGCAAGAGGGGCTAATGTCACAGCCTGTGGGTCTGACCCAGAAGTCTTCAGTCACCCTCAGCAAGGTGGCACACCCCTTGCCTCTCTAGGGAATGACACACATCCTCCTCTGGACCGGCTTTCAGTTTAAATTTAGAAAGAGGAGTTCGACATCTAAATGTCCTTTTCAGGACGACTGAGGAGGTAGAAAGAGGAGAAGGGGAAGAAGCTGTTTAGAGAGACCGGTTATTTTCAGGTTCTGATGAAGCCACCGTCTGTCTGTGTCCCAGTACAGCAGGAATGTCATGCCTGTGGGTTTCCGAGCCTCACTTTTCCTTAGCGCTGTGCACACAAGTTCACTCGTCCCCACACAGGCCATGCCCTGTGGCCGCCATCTGGGGCCATGTACCCACCTTCCAGTCAGCGCCAGCCCGGCCCAGGGCTCCTTGGCTCTCTCCCGCTTTCCGGGTTTGCTTGACAGGGGACACACTTTCAATTTGCAACGAGGCATTTGCTTTCCGCAGGATGCGCCAAAGAAGACCAAGGATTCCACATGCTCAGCTGAACTCCAGCAAGCTTTGGCCGTCATAGAGGATCTGATCAAGTCCTGCGAGCTGGCCCTGGACCTCGCCGCAGTATCCGGATGTCCGGTGCGTTTCCTAGCCAGTGTGGGAAGGTTTCACGTCAAAAGCAGGCGCAGTGTTACAGAGGTAGGCGACGCCACCACAGTTAGACTCGGAACTGGACTCAGGACAGAGACTGTCAGTCTGCTCGGTCATTCTCCAAGACTCTGCTCCAAACCTGGGGGTGATCAGGGGTCCGGGAACCTCACTGTCAAACCAGAAACCCAGGAGCTGCCACTTGGATAGCGGGGCGGAGTCCTGACGGAGCGGTTCACTTTCTAACGGTTGCTGCTGCTGGAACCCCAGGTTACCTGTCACAGAGACAAAGAATGACACTGCAGAAGGAGGAGGTAGAGACGGGCAGACTTACTTGAAAGGCACGGAAGAGAGGAGGCAGGGCTCCTGTGAGCCGGGAGGGGTCCTGAGCGGGATATCCAGGAAGGCCTTTGTCTGGGAGTTTTTAAGGGTTTCAGGAGGCTGGATGTGTATTTCAGGGTCTGATCTACGTAGCATGTGTGCGGTGCCCGAGTAGGGCCCATGTGCCCGGGCCAGTGGCCTGTCTGAACGTGCTCTGGGAAGGTCCCTGGCAGTCAGAGGACTCCAGCAGATGTTGTTGTAAGATCCCTGGAGGGTCATGACTCAGCGGACTCTATTTTGGGTTTTTTGACTACAAAAAGCAGGCTCTATTTGGGGCTTTGGGGCCTGCTGTCCTTACCCCCTGATAGAATCTTAGCTCTGGTTTCATTCATTTTTGGCTGTCCTTATCCCCTGATAGAATCTTAGCTCTGGTTTCATTCATGTTTGTTATATCTCCCCAGCCCCGAGGTGATCCTCACTACTATTAGGGGAAAGAAGCAGTGACAGTGACAACACAGCTGCTTTGTGTCACACAGGGGTGACAGGAAGGGCTCGGCAGTCGGGGAACCTCTGAAGGGCCTGGCTGACGCCTGCAATGGAATGATGGGGTCTTTGCGGTGGTTTTATTTGCATGACTCTCCGGAGTTTAACAGACACTGGGTAAGCGGAAACAAAGCAAGCGAGGAGTTTAATAACCAGAGTCTAAAAGGCACTGTAGAGGACTGGCAAGTGTGGGACCGCGCGCGTGGAGATGGCTCTGGAGAGACCTTCCCCCAAGCCCCTGCTTGGGGAGGGGTCTCACATCAGAGCGGCAGCTGGACACTGGGAAGGTGGGCTGGCCGAAGAACTGGGCATCAGGTGTGGGGGTGCCCACGGCAGCTAGTGCTTCTCTCCTTACGGGAGGCAGGAGGGATAATCCTGGGGTGAGGACTGGTCTTGTTTAGTTTTAACATGGATTTTGTCGGTTTTTGAATGGTTGTAATATTTCCTTTTCCTATCAAAAAGAGGACTAAGAGAAGTTGGGGTATTAGTAGTATCTGTCACTTTGTGTATTTTCTCCCCCCCACACACACCATGGGTACAGCTAATAGAGGCCTCTTACCTCTTAACTGTGGTTTTATATGTACTGGAAGAAGACACTATAGAGACAGAGTCTGAGGGACCCCAGTATAGGTCCTGTGTCATTAAAGTTAGAGAAGCAATAAGAAGTTTAAAGAAGTAGAAATGTGCCGAGCATGATGGTGCACATCTGGAATCCCAGCGCTTTGGAGGCTGAGGCAGGAGGATCGCTGTGAGTTCAGCCTGGGCTACATAGTGAGTTCAAGACCAGCCTGAACTGCATAGTGAAATCTCATCTCAAGAAAGAGGAGAGGAGAGGAGACGGGAGGGAGAGAAGGGGCCTAGTAGTTTCGTCTTGAGGGAGTATTTTTTCGCGGAGGGACTGAGGCCTAGGTCCTCCCCCACCTTTGTGTCTCCAGGAGGGCAGGAGGGCCAGGCACAGCTGTAGGAGGTCAGAGGGTGCTTTTTTAGGGCCTGGGGGTCAAAAGAGCCTCAGTTTTGAGGATCCCTTTTATAGCAGTGATGGGAGCTAAGACTGAGCTTTTTATATTTTGAAAAATATCAAAGGGAGAAAGACATTTTTGGCTTTTTTTGTTGAAGCATTTTCCAGCCACGGTGCGTCTTGGGCACCTGAGAGGTCCTGGCTGTTCATGACAGCAAACTTGGACTGAGAAGAGGCGAGGCTGTAGGGTCAGTCACTGGCCAGCAAGCTCTGGGTGCTCTTTCTGTCTCTGAAACCCTTCGCTTGTGACCAGAAGTTGGACCTTTTTTTTCCCTCCAAATAATACAGAAATATCTCTGTAAGTGAAACTGCAGACTGACTGTGGGACCCTCTGTTGTGCTGAGGGGCAGTCAGGGCTAAAGTGGGGCAGGGTCTGGGCAGCTGTGAAACCAGGGCAAAATAATAGCATTAGCACTTGGGGGTGGGTCCCAAGGTGGCCTCAAACCGAACTCAAAGTGGAGATTTGCTAGTATCTTTTCTTTTTTCCATCTTGGTCAGGCAGAATCCTATGACATAAAATTTTCTCACACACAAAAAAAATCTTTACATTTGTAACTGTTTAATATTTTCTTCTCTGTCTTACTTATTTATTGTTTTGTTTTGTAACAAACTTAGTAGCTGCTTGGATTTTAAGTAGCCTTTTTTTGGAGGGGATCTCAGAATGAATATGCCCCGTTTACATTCAGTTAGGACTAGCTGACCAAAAGACTTCAAAGAGAGCTTGAATTCTTACTCTACTTGGGCTGAGAGCATTCTTATCTCAGCCCAAGTAGAAAGCAGCAGAAGAGAAGTTAACCCTGTAATTGCAGTTTAAGGGCTACCCCACGGCTACACATGGTAGTGCACAACTGGAATCCCAGCACTCAGAAGGCTGAGGCAGGAGGATTACTGTGAACTGGAAGCCAGCCTGGGTTACAAAGTGAGTTCAAGGCCAGCCTGAACTGCATAGTGAGACTTTGGGGAAAGAAAGGAAAACTGCGGGGAGACTGTGCACTCAGCTCGCCCTATATCTGCGAAACCTCTTCCCTGAGTCTTCGAGATTGATGAACGAGCTCATCACTTTTAAATGGCTGACAGGTGTCAGTGCGTTTTGAGCAGAAAGCCACGAAGTGAAAGCCAAGAGCACAGGAAAGCACAGACTTTACAACCTCGTGGACTCCTGATGAGCCCCCAGATGTGATACGGGGATGCCAGGGTCATGTCCCAGGGTGATGAGAAATGAAACTGCAGACAGCGTAGAAAGTGCAGGCAAGGATGCTTCTGCAGCCAGGAGGGGTCCTGAGCAGGATGTCCAGGAGGTTCTCACCCCGACAGGAGACTGTTTTTTTTAGGGTTCAACCTATGCAGTGTTCAGTATGCCAGGGCCCATGTGTCCTTGAACCAGGGCCTGCCTGATCCTGCTCTTGGGGCAGGGGACCCCTGACTGGAGGGACACCTGATTTTTTTTTTTTTGAAAGATGCCTGGAGGATTGTGACTTAGCAGACTGTGTTGGGGGTTGTGGTCCTTACCTAACAGAACCCTAACTCCTGTATTACTCATCCCTGTTACAGGGCTACTATTAAAACATTAAAAGATTTCCGTCATGCCTTAAGGTTTCTCTATGCAAGTCTTTTGTTTTGTTTCAGTGTGTGTGTGTGTGTGTGTGTTACAGGAAATCAGACCCAGGGGCTCCTGCATGCTCCACCGCTCAGCTATACCCCTCCCCCCCCCCGGCCTAATGTGAAATGAAAAGTACCTGAAAATGCGTCCTAACTGAGACTTTAGACCCACTTTACATCGCAGAGCTCACAAGAGACGCAGTGGGGATCCAGGGGAAAGCCTGGAGTGGCTGACGCGGGCAGCTGGGTCCCAGGCATTCCTGGCAAATCGTCCTCCAAAGTGTGCGATCTTCTTGGGGTGGGGACAATGGTTAATATTGGATGACAAGTATTTTTCACTTTGACATTCTAGAGATTTTGACTCAGATGTGTTTGTTCCCTGTCATTGTCATAACAAATCTGGTGGCTTCCCGAAGCCCAGGTTTATTATCATCACCGTTTCTGGGTCAGAAGTTCTGAGGAGTCCTATGTGCTGAACCAGAGACGTCTGCTTTCCTTTTCACAGGCTCCAAGGGTGAATCTGCTTCCCTACATTTTCCAGCTTAAAAAAAGACACTCGCATTCCTTGGCCAATGGCCTCTTCCTCCAGCCTCACAGCCGGTGACGGAGGCTGACATTCTCAGATCCAGTTGGTCTGACCTCTGCTTGTGCTTCTCTGCCATGTGTTAGGACCCTTAGGATTACACTGGGCACCCCCACCAGAAAGCCGAGATGATTCCTTTGCGCCCCGGCTCCCATTTGCCGTCACATCTCCAGATTCAGAGGGGTCCCACGTTCACATCTTGTGGGGAGCCACAGTTCTGCCCGCCACACAGAGTTCGAGCATTCTGAGAATCACATTTTGGAAGATACTTTCTTCTCTTTTCCCCTTTCCATTATTATCTGGTTCTCCACCTACTGCTGACGGTGATGTTGGCAGTTCTGTCCTTTGTTTTCTGTCCCTGTCATAAATCAAACTGCACAACTAGAGGCCAGAAAATAAATTTTTTTCCATCCTTTGATTTCCCTTCCTCCTTGTATTTCTCGTTTGCCGTGATCCTGGACAGCGATGCTGGTGCTTCCTCTAGAACCGCAAGGTGCTGTCTGCTTCCAACTGCTGCGTGGTTTAAGAGGGCGCCCAGGAACTGGGAGGGGAGAGGCTGGGGTGAGCCAGCGGGGGGTCCTCTCCTTGGTAGCCAGGTTTCCGTCTTCAGCTAAGGATCACTAAGGGGGCGATTTGTGCAAACACTTTAGAACAACTTGGTGTTCTTTTTACCTTGAGTCACGAGTCTCCAGCTCTGGTTAGATAGCTATTGCCTTGAATCCAACAAATGTGCTGGAAACAGTCCCACAGTTCAGGGAGTCCCAGCTTGTATTCTGAGTGTGAGTAACACAGGAGGAGGACATCATGGGGAATGAATGATTAAAACATGGAACAGTAGTAATCTGCCCTAGTTCCATCCCAAGCCGGTGTGCGTGAAAATAAGATGCGCCAGTTTATGAAATTGTAGGGATTTCGCACTAAATACAAAGGACCTTTTTCCCCTCAGAGGTCAGCCTTTGGCATCTGTGGTTTCTTTTCTCCTGAGACATTAACTTGCTTTGCATCTAACACATCAGCAAATTTATCCTGATAGTTCTGTAGAATCCTACTGCTCTATAGAGGAACAAACATTGGAATTTTCAGCTTTCTGATTCAAGAGCAGATCTGCTGAAAGAAGAGTTAAGTAGCCCAAGATGACTTGGGCATCACCTTGGATCACTTCTTGCTCATGTCATTCCAGGATCCCGTTAGTACATATTGTCTGGTTCCAATTTGCTTTGACTAACAATTCAATGACTGCGAATTCAAATCTAAAGATTCTAAGATTCTTTGCTTTGGCAAAGAGCTTTATCACAGGGTGTTTACGGTCACATGCTGTATTCATGGGTAAATCCAGACCTTAATCTTCATTTTCTATGTGAAACCCAGTATTAACTTTGTTTTGTAAACGGAGGACATTGAATGAACATCAGAGAATCCATTTGTGATTAAAACAACCAGAAAAGGTATATTATTAAATCTGGGAGGACTGATTTTTTTAGTTTTTTATGTGTTCTCAATAGCAATCCTTTGTCTGAGGAACAGCTGGCAAACATTTTCTCCCACATCATGGGTTGTCTCTTCACTTCGTTGGTGGTTTCTCTTGCTGTGCAAAAGCTTTTCAGTAAAATGAGACCCCAGTTGTTGATTCTTTGTGATAGTTCCTGTGTAATCAGGGTTTTGTTCATAAAGTCTTTGCCTATACCATCGTCTTCAGGAGTTTTACCTACTCTATCTTCCAGCAGATTTAATGTTTCTATTTTAATATTTAGATCTTTGATGCATTATGAATTTAGTTTAGTGCATGGTGAAAGGTATGGGTCCAGTTTTAATCTTCAGCAATTTTTCCAGCACCATTTATAAAAGATGCTCTCATTTCTTCCAGTGAATATGTTTAGCCCCTTTGTCAAAGATAATGTGGCTTAGTGTGTCCTCAGTTGTTTCTGCATCTTCTAATCTGTTCAATTGATCTTTGGGTCTTGTTTTTTGGGTTTTTTTTTCCAGTACCATGCTGTTTTTATCACAGTAGCTTTATTGTATAATTTCAAGTCAGGGATTGTGATGCCTCCCGTCTTACGTATGTTGCCCAGGATTGCCTTTGCTATTCTAGGTCTCTTCTGATTCCAGATGAATTTTAGGATTGTTTTCTCTAATTTTGTGAGACATGCTATTGGAATTTTGATTGGGGTTGCATTGAATCTGTACAACAGTTTTGAAAGTATGACCACTTGCACTATATTGATTCTTCCTCCCAAGAGCATGGTACTTCTCTCCATTTTCTAATAGTCTCTCCAACCTCTTTTTTCAGAGGACTATATTTTTTAATGTGGAGGTCCTTTACATCCTTTGTTAAATTGATTCCTAGGTATTTTATTTTTCGGATGCTATTGTGAAAGGTGTTGTTCCCCTAATTTCTCTCTCAGTGAGTTTGTTATTCGTGTACAGGAAGGGTATTGATTTTTTAGTGTTGACTTTGTATCCAGCTACATTACTGAATTTGCTTATTAAATCTAGAAGTCTTTTGGTGAAGTTTTTGGGATCTTCTAAGTAGAGTATCATGTCATCTGCAAATAACAATAGTTTAACTTCTTCCTTTGCTATCTTTATTCCTTTTCTTTCTTTCTCTTGTCTAATTTGCTCTGGGTAAAATTTCCATGACTGTGATGAATAAAAGTGGAGATGATGGACACCCTTGTCTTGTTCCTGATTTCAGAGAGAGATTTTTCAGTTTTTGTCCATTTAGTATGATATTGGCTGTTGGTTGGTCATAGATGGCTTTTATTAGATTGAGATAAAGATCAGCTACTCCCATTTCCTATAGGGTTTTATCATAAATGGGTGTTTCACTGTGTCAAACGCTTTTCCTGCATCTATTGAGATAATCATATAGTCTTTGTCTCTGTTAATATGACAGAGACAAAGTGTATGACATTTATTGATTTGTGCATGTGGAACGATCCTGCATCTCTGGGATGAATCCTACTTGGTCATAATGTACAATCTCCTTGATGGTTTGCTCCATTTTGTTTGCCAGTATCTCACTGAAGATTTTTGTATCAACGTTCATTAGAGAGAGGGGCCTGTGATTCTCTTTCTTGGTTGGGTCTTTCTCTGGTTTTGCTATCAGAGTAATTCTTGCTTCCAGGAATGGATTTGGGAGTATTGCTTCCCTTTCAGTTTCATTAAAGAGTTTGAGACCTGATGGTGTTAGGTCTTCTCTAAATTTCTTGTAGGGTTCGGCAATCAATCCATCAGGGTTACAAGCTCTTTGTGGCCCAGGGCCAGCTGATTGTTTCTAGTTCAGTTTTCCCTTCCCTCCCGTGTGTAACCGCGGCTGCACACAGGTTAACCTTCGTGATCCCGTGGAATTGCCTGTGGATCTTCCCACCCTCACTGTACCCAGAGGGTGCTGTCAGGAGGAGATGGGGATCACGTCACAGGGAAGGCGCCCGGCACTGTAGGTGCCTGGCAGATGCTGCCTGAACCTCCAGGCTGCCTGAGGCCCTGCCCACCGGGCTGGAAAGGAAGGGACCTATCGTCTCTGGCTGTGGAGGTCACCGGCACCCACAGCTTCCGCTTTCCATTTCTGCACCAGGCTGTCTGTCAATTCGTCTGTCCAGGTGGATCCTGCTTCTTTGGGGAAGAAAGACTCTGTCACATTCACTTTCACTGCCAGGAACGAAAGCTTGGGCACCCGAGGAGGTCCCTTTGTGGCTTTCTGACACTGCAGCCACATTCTCACATCAGAGCTCTTGCCTGAGAAATTCCCATGCCTGAGACGTAGCATTTTCTGCATTATTTGGCCATCGCCACCTGCCCCAAGGCAGAGGCTGTCAGACTTGTCACTCGCTCCCCTTCTATCCCACGGTCATTGGTTTCTTCAGCGTGTGACATGGCAGAGCTGCACTTCATTCTCTGGTGGAAAATGGTTGGAAGTGTACGCATTTTCTAGGGCTCTGTAACTTCAAACAACACAAAAGCCAGGTGGTGGCGGCACACACCGGTAATCCCAGAACTCAGCAGGCTGAGACAGGAGGATTGCTGAGTTCAAGGCCAGCCTGAATTGCATAGTGAGACCCTGTCTCAAAAAAAAAAAAAAAAAGTAAAAAAATGAACAAACACAAATTCATTCTCTAGCAGTTTTGAGGCTGGATGGCAACAGGAAGGCGTCAGCAGGGTCGTGCTCCCTCTGTGGGCCCCTTCCTGGCTTCAGAGGCTGCCGGTTCCGCTCACAGTAAAGCTGTGCGGCTCTGGGGCCGTGTGTGCCCACCCCTGGGTGCCAGGTCCACCCTTCTGCCTGCCCTGCCTCCTCTTACCCCATCCACGGGCTCCTTCCTCCCCCAGGCCTTCTCCTCTTCCTTGCCTTTCCTGGGGACCCCCTTGCTCGGAGCTCTCCCCCTTCCCCATTTATCCAGGACCTGCCACTCACAAAGCGTCGCACTCCTGCAGGTCGCTGCCTTATCGACACTGTCTTCCGTGGCCACCAGAAGTGTCACTTTTGTCCCTGGTCAGCTACTAGGTCCTCTCTGGGTCACACTCTTTGCTCAGGTGCCTGCCAGCTGTGAGCAGCTCTGGCTGTGGCTGGGCCGGAGGGATCCCCAAAGGTGGTAAAGCAGGGAAAGGGGACACCTAGCCGACCTCCCCCCAGATTCCGGCCACATCATTCTGGGTTCTTAGAACTGCCTGGAAAGCCACGTTAGGAACGGACGCGTCCACTGGCCAGGCGGGTTCCTGTGAGCAGCCTCACCTAAAATGTCCTCATCCTCCTGTGGCAGAATGAGAAGAGGGTGCTGGCGCTCGGTCCTCGGCAACAGTCGCTCCTGCGCCTTCTTATAGCCATGGCTGTGCTCTCCTCAGGCCAGTGGGCGAGCGTGGCCGGATCAGGAATCACGAGGTTCACCCTTTCTCCCTCCCCAGTACCTGTTAGGCCAGAGCCATCTACTGTCAAGGTGACGTGACTTTATCAAATGGATTTTATGTGCAGCTTGGTCTTATTTCACTCCATTTTTTTCTTCATCCTAATTTCTCAGTTATTTTCCATCTGCCTATATGCACATTTTTCTCGGGTATATTAAAATTGTGAAATAAGATAGAGTCTATGTATCTCTAAAAGTAAAAACTACCAATAGCATTTGTCATGTGGTGGATAGTAAGTCCCAATTCTACTGGTTTCCTTGATTAAAACACATTTCCTTCACTACTAATATGGATGATACTGAATGAAAATATAATGGATTTAAAGGTGAAAGTAGTGGCTGGCCCCTTGCCTACAATTCCAGCACCGGAGAAAGCTGAGACAGGAGGATTCTTGCAAGTTTGAGGCCAGCCTGAGCTACATAGCAAGGCCCTGTCTCAGAAGAATAAATGCATGTGAAAGTGAGGCCTAGGCCTGAGGTGATGACGTGCGAGTGGGTCCTCTTGGGGCAGACAGAGTGAGACCCCCAGGGTCCTCTTGAGCCGCCCAGCCCTCTGCCTCGGAGCAGGACCAGATTAAGCCCTAGTCACAGCGGACACCCTGTGCTTGGAGGAAAGAAAGCTCAGAGTGGGGGGTGGGGGGGCTGTGCATTCGGCTTCACAGGTGAATTTTACAAAGCAAAAAGAGAAAATTAACCCAGAAAGCAGACAACAAGTACCGCAGAGATCACTGGGGCATATTGTTCTTGGGGTTTGCATTTTAAAATTTCAGGTGTACAATGTTTTCTCAAAAAGACAGTTTGTTCTACATCTAGATAACAAGCCACAAAAATAACCAGTTACAAACCATGTACAAATTTCTGGTATTTTACTCTCAGAAATCATACAGCTTTTTCTCCTCAGGGTGATGTGGAGGTAAATGTGTGACGTCTGCTTCCTTTAAGTGATCTAATTTTGTCAGGAGAATCAGATAACACACTGCACTCCAGGCCACAGCCCTGGGAGCACACAGGAAGCCAGGCCTCTTGCTCTTCTCTCTCTTCTCTCCCCTCTCTCCCCTCTCTCCCCTCTCTCTCAGCTGTAGCCAACTCAGAGGGCAAGGGCGGGCTGCCTAGTGGAGACAGAGACATGCTGGTGTGTGCTTGGAACGAACAAGATTTTTTTAAGGCATTGTTTGGGATTATTTTTTCACTCTACACTCACTATGAAAAACAGAGCTAGCTGTACCTCTCCTGTCTCTTTCTAAATCTCAGGTTCTCATGTACCTGAAGCCGATGTTAGGATATGGATGGAAAATGGATTATCATAGGTCTATATTGCAGCAAAAATTGTCTCCCTTGAACATAATTTTAAAAGTTCGTACCTTGCTTTTTAAAATAGGCTGTCTGACCTGGGCATGGTGGCTCACATCTATAATCCCAGCACTCAGGAGGCTGAAGCAGGAGGATCACTACAAGTTTAATAGCAGCTTGGGCTACAAAGTGAGCTGAAGGCCAGCCTGAACTGCATAGGAAGACCCTGTCTCAAAAGGACAAAAAAAAAAAAAATTGTCTGTAGAAACCAAAAGTGTAAATAAGAACCAAAATGTATAATTGTTATTGTGAAATAGCAGGAAAATGTTCAAATGGGGAGGAGAACAAGGTTGGGGGGAATGGGAAAGGAAAGAAGGGGAAAATACAAAAATGAGAAAGAAAGAAAAACTGGAAGCAAAGCATTTGTAAATAAAAAAGGGCTGAAAGGAGGATAAAGGAATGGGAAAAAAAATAAACAAGTTTTATGGCATACAGGTACCAATCCTCTACAATGAGCGTGATCATATATATCTAAAATGTACTGATAAAAGCTGATTGGAAAAAAATAAATATAATCAAAGAACATTATTTCCATCAAAAAATAAATAAAATAGACTGGGATCAAGTGCAAAAAAAAAAAAAAGAGAACAGAATTCTGCTAACTAAACAGCATTATAACACAAAAACTAAAAGAGAAAAAGAAAGAAAGAAAAAGACAATAATACCAGAGCACCAGCACTTTGTCTTCTTTTGGTTTCATTTTGTTTTGTCTCGGAGCCTCAGGAAGGTGAAATTGCCAAGGCTGGCTTCCAGCTCCCAGTCCTCCTGCCTCAGCCTCCAGCGTGCTGGGCGTGCAGCTGTGTACCGCCCAAGCACCCGTAGCACGCTGGGTCCACCCCTCACAGAGCTGAACTTATTTCCTCACCTGATGGCACCATGGTCAGGGAGGTCACGATCCTCCGGTTTTGATGTAATGACACATCAGCCCGCGTGGTTGCAGACAGACCCCTCGGTGCTTCCTCCAGCAGGGGATTTACCTGCTTCTTTCCTTACGGATCTGTGTTTCCAACAGGATGACATGGAAAAGCTGGGCGCGCTGCTGAGGGACGGTCCGTTCGGCGTGTGGACGGTACACAGGGAGCGGCACAAAGTCAAGGACTTGATGAGGTTTAAGCCCAGCCAGAGGCAGATCTATCTGTTCGAACGGGGCATCGTGTTCTGTAAGATTCACACAGAGCCCGGCGACCCAGGCTCATCGCCTCGCTACAGCTTTAAGGAGGCTCTGAAGGTGAGGGGGCTGTGGTGTGGTGCGACCCTGGGGCAGGAGGTGGCAGGAGGTGGTGAGGAAGGTCGAGTGATTGTCCTGGTGGCCATGAAGGTGCAAGGCTGCAACCCCCGCACTCCGGGCGGCCGACAGTTTGCAGAAAGTTATTATTTTGCAAGATCTTTAGTTTGCAAAATTTAGGTGAAGTTAACCCCAAATACTTCACAGCAGAGCTAGAATACGCTCCCAGGCTGGGGTGACCCAAACTCAGGGCTTCAGTCAGTCCCTGCACAGGGCCGCATTGGTGACCTTACATTAGCATTCCTGGAGAAACTAATGCGTTAGAGACCCTCTTTCCTGCAGGCAGAGGGGAGAGGGTTTGGTGGGCAGGGCCCAAACTGGATTTCACCCTAGACCTACCCTTCTCACTGCATGTCCCCAACTAGGCGATGCTCCCTTCTCTTTTTTCTTTCTTTTTTTTTAGCACCTATGTTTAAACTTTTCAAATTATCATTCATCCATGTTTGCAGGACATAATGATCCTGTCATCTTGGGGCACATGGCTCATCTCAATTTTTTTCCTGCCCCTTCCCCTCTCCCCCTCCTCTCCCTCCATCCCCTTCCCATTTGCAAAAGATCTGTTCCCCTGGTTCTTATCATGTCTTTTATTTTGCTCTCTACATGTTTTATTCAAATGCTCGTCTTTGTGTATGTATAGGCAGTGTCCTGACCTTGACCCTCGGCCTTCATAAACCCAGGTCCACGCCTTGTCTCTCCCCTGAGAAGGAAATGTTCCATAGCCATTAGCTGTCACACACACACACACACACACACACACACACACACACACGCACACACACACGCACGTACGCACACACACGCTCCTGTGATTAAGACATTGATTTATTTGTAGTTGTGTATGTTTGTATTTCTCAGTAAATGACATTCACTCATTTACTGTTAGAGATTTGTACAACAGGTGTTAAAAGAGACGATTTCTTAGTTTAATGACTTAGTTAATGCAGGGAAGCGTAGTCCTGCAAAACAGACGGGACACGAGACACTGTGTTACACTGTGTTTTCCACCACCTCGGGCCGGTATGAGAGGAGAGCAAAACACTTGGCAGGAGGATGAAAGACGCCTGTCGGGGTAGCAGAGGTTCTAGCAACAAAAACACGGCGGTGCAGAGCATTTTCTCTTCTTTCTTTGCCATAGCTGGCGACACTCTCGCTTCACCAAGTCGGAAGGGGGAGCAGTAAGAAGTTCGAAATCTCCAGCCGAGATGGACTTGAGAAATACATCCTGCAGGTGAGGCGCGCGCTCTCCCCTCCGCGTCCCCTCCGCGTCCCCTGGTGGGTTCCTGTCGCTCCTCGAGGAAAGTCTGTCTCATTCCTCTGAAGGTCACTCAGAGAAGAAAAGCCCTGGGCAACTAATACTCAAAGTGATGCTGTTCTCATAGTATTATTTCCTGATCTGTAATTGCAGGCGCCATCCAAAGAAATCAAAGACTGTTGGTTTTCAGAAATAAGTAGATTGTTGATGGAACAGCGAAGCGATATTGAAGGTAGGTGACTGCTACCGACTTCAGCCTCAGAAGTTACCTGGTTCCGGTTTCCTAGTGGGTGTGTCCATCGGGTGCGCTCGAGAATGGTTTGCTGGGGGCAATAACTGTGTCCACATTTTCACAGCCCCTGGAGACATCTGTGCCTGCTTTAAATGGGGTGTGTGTGTGTGTGCGCGCGTGTGTGAGAGAGAGCGGTTGCATGTGGTTGAGTTGGCATATTCCTTTCCAGTTGTATTCCTAACACACTAAGCTCTAAAGCCAGTTTCTTAATCAGAAATCCAGTGCTGTCCCAGAAGGTGTTAACCGAGATACAAATGCCCAGTGTTTCCTCTCAGAGGCTGTGATCACCTTTTCATAAGCTGAGATATAACATGACATAAAATCCACTCTCTTGAAGCATACAGTTCAGTGGGTTTTTATCTAGTCACAGAGTTGTGTGACCATCACCAGTCTAATTCTACTTCCATCCCCACGTCCCCTCCTCTCTAGCAGCCACCCTTCTGCTTTTGGCCACTGTTGCGTTTCCTTACCTTAGACATTTTATGTAAATGCTTTCACTTAGCATCATTTTTCGAGTTTCACCCAAGTTCTGCAAGTGTCAAGAGGCGATGGATAAATTAGAGCTCAGGATACAGATGGGTCGTTGTCTGAGTCTAGTTCCTGCCGCTAAAGCAAAACGCCACAGGCTGGAAAGTTTATAAAGCAGAGAAATGCAGTGGCTCACAGCTCCAGCCCCTGGGAAGCCCAGGGTCAGGGGGCTGCGTCTCCTGAGGGTCCTCTCTGCATCGTCCCATGGGAGAAAGAAGAAGGGGAAGGGAGGGAGGAGGAGGAGAGAGGCCGAGGGAGAGCACCGTGCACATGTGAGGGCCAGCAAGGAGGCGCTGGACTTGTGCTCTGATCTGATCTTGTGGTGCCACGGTAATGGGGCCACGAGTCCACGCGTGAGTGCAGTGACCCCGTGAGCCAGGCCTCCCGCACTGGCCGTCAGGTTTCCAACACAGGAGCACTAGAGGGTGTGTTCAGGTTAAAGAGCCCGTATTTACCCATTCATGGATTGTGAGCATTTGGGCTGTTTCCATTTTTTGGACATTGTAACTAATGGTGCTGTGGATATTTGCCTACGAGTTTTTTGTGGGAATCTCTGTTCCTAATTGTCCTGGGTATTCCGTGGCGTGGCTGGGCATGGCTGGACCCCACAGTGACTCTAGTTCATGTTCTGAGGAACTCTGTACATTGTTTCCCAAAGCAGTGCCACCGTTTGAAATTCACGTCAGCGGTGCATGCAGGGTCCAGCCTCTCCGTGTCCCCGCTAGCACCTGTTAGTGTCTGTTATTAATATTATTATTTAGCACCCCCTGGACAGCATGAAGCAGCACCCCACGGCAGTGCTGGTTCTCGGTTCCCTCAGGACCAGCCCTCCAGAGCGGCTCTTCACAGCCAGGAAAACTTCCGTGTCTTTTGCATTTTTTAAAAAAAATTTATTAGTACATATTTGTAGTATATAATGCTTATAATTGTCACAGGGCGTTGGTCCATGTACATAAATTAACATGTTTTTTATGATTGACTCGCAAGGGTTATTGATATATTCTAAATAGCAGAACTCTCTGTCAAATATAATTTGCAAGTATTTTTCCCCATTGTGTGCTTTTGTTTTCACTTTATTGACACTGTCCTTTGAAGCTCGAAAGTTTTTATGATTTTGACAAAGTCTAATTTGTCTATTATTTTTCCCTTTGCTTTCCTGTGTTTTGGATATCCAAAAAAAGTCACCTCACCCTGAATAAGATTTTGTCTTTTACATTTGGTTTTTTGGTGTGTGTGCGTGTGTGTGTGTGTGTGGGTGTGGGTGTGTGTTATCCATCCTCATAGCAGCAGGGATATTTGGTGGGAACATTCACACTGAGTTCCACCGGTGAATTTTACACTCCCTGCAGGGTAGGAAATGCCAGTCTTGTGTGAAAGCCTGTCTGCTGTCATTTATGTGGTCAGTGACTTGTGTGTTTGGTAAGAAGCAATGCACAATGATAGAAGGAGAAATTTTGCCTTGGGAACCTTGGCGGGTGGGAGCGTAGCATCCCACACTTTCTCTGTCTCTTCCGGTATCAGCTGGTCCGGAGGCGAGATGGGGGTGGCTCTGATTCCTCCGCCCCTTTCAAACTGACAGAAGAAAAGCTAAGAAATGTGACTGAGAAACGGCAGCACCAGTTTCCTGTCACAGGAACCAGAGGATGAAAGTTGTTGATTTAAACTCTAGGCCTCTTCCAGGTCCGAGTAGTGAGATTGTCTAGTTGATTTTAATTTGTCAAGGTAGGATGGGGGGAAAGGCCGACTGACTTCTGATTTTCACTTAACACTGCGTGAAAAAGGGAAAAAGGTAGTGTGCAAAATCGTGCGATGGCCACTGGGCGTGTGGGCCTTCCAGACTCAACAGAAAAGCAGAGCATCTCTAGCAGAAAAGAGTCGCTTGTTTTCCCCTAGGACTGACATTCTAGTCACAAAATTATTCTAGAATCTCTTCTTCCCTCCCCGTTCCTGTGTTTCTGTAAGTGTGGTTGGGACAGGAATGACTTGACGGGATCCCGCTCCGGAACCATGGCATTGACATGGCTAGGACATGGATTTGGGGCTTGTTAAATTTTCTAGACAGGGAACTTATATTACAATTTGGAGAGGAGGGTTATCAGGAATTGAACTCAGGACTTCACACTTGCCAGGCAGGCACTGTGCCACTGAGCTATATCCCTGGCTACATTATAATTTTTTAAACAGCTTTATTGAGTATAAAGACAAAATTAAATGCATATATTTAAAGTATATGTCTTGATCGCAGATGCATGTGTGTGTGTGTGTGTGCGCACGCGTGCATGCGCATGCACATGATCACGTGTGTTGGGAGCAATCTGGAATCAACGGTCCTCACACGTGCTGCGTCTCCAGCTCCTTTTAATACCTGCACACGAGTGCAAATGTCACCACAGCCAAGATCAGACCTTGTCTATCACCCCAGTGGTCCCCTCCATCCGCTCTCCTACCCCTCCCTCACTAACGCGGGGGCCACAGAGCCACCTCCTGTCACTATAAATTAGCTTACGTCCTCTAGAATTCTACGAAGAGTATCGCTCTATGCATATGTATTTCTGAATCTTGGTTCCTTTATTCAGTTTGTTTCCATTTTTACTTATTTTGAATAATAGTTCTGGGAACATTTAAGCACAGTCCTTGTGTGGATGCGTTTTCATTTTCATGGGTAAATGCCTGGGAGTGGAATGGTCAGGACGTACAGCAAGCGTGCGCTTTAACTTTTTAAGAGATCGTATTTTCCGAAGTGGCCAAGCCATTATTCCCACGCGGTGTATGAGGGTGGAACTCAGCCTTGCTGGTCCTTTTAATTGTCAGCCTCCCGGTAGCCATCAAGGTCTTCATTTGCTTTCCCTTGTGACCATGGGCTCCTCTCTCATCTGTCTGTCTTCTCTGAAGTGTCTGTTCACATCTTTTACTCACTGTTCTCTTATGAAGTTTTGAAAGTTTTTTTTTTTTAAATAGCTGCTAGGTGTCAGGTAAATGCAGTGTGAGGATTTTCTTGCAGTGTCTGGTCTATCTTTCATTCTCTTTAAAGAAATTTTTGAAGAGTAAGTGATTTTAATTTTAATAAGACCCAACTTTAAATGGATGAAAGCTTGCCAGGGATATAGCTCAGTGGCAGAGTACCTGCCTGGCCAGCACAAGGACCTGAGCTCAATTCCCAGCACCAAACCCCTCCCCCAAAACCAAAATAGTATGAAACCTGGGCATGGTGATGCACACCTGTTATTCCAGCACTTGGGAGGCTGAGGCAGGAAGATTGTTGTGAGTTTGAGGCCAAGCTGGGCTGCACAGTGAGTACAAAACCAGTCTGAACTGCATAGTGAGACCTTGCCTCAAAAAACAAAAGTAAAATAAATAAAAAGTAAAATGAAAGAAAGGAAGAGTATGGATTATGAAAGAAAAATTGACAGCAGCGGCTCCATTTGTGCTTCAGACGCCGTCTTGTGTTGCGTCGGCCACTCTGAACTTTCAGACACATGCTGAGAGCAGGTTCCTTGCTGCGAAGGTCTGGTTGTGCTGACCTTTACTGAACCAATGAACTATAGAAGTAAGTTTATCCTCCAGTCATGGTTCTTACACTTCCTCTTTTTTACCTTCAGAAAGATTCTCAAAACCTCTCCCTAAGGGGATGCATTTTGGTTTCCTCTGGATTCTGTGCTCCTGAATTCTAAGACCCCAGATAAATGACTTCTTGCCTAGCAGATTAGATTGTCTGCACCTCTCGAGATGATGGAATCATGCTTTTAGTGGCACATCTAATGCGTCTTTTTCTAAGGCCACAAACGTTTTCTCCTGTATCATTCAGAAGTTTCATAGTTTAGGTTTTGCATTTGGGTCTTTAATCCATTTTGAGGGCTTTTGTTTGTTTCTGCTTCTGTTTTTATTTTGAACTCAGTGTGAATACAGACTGTGTTCAGCTTTCCTCCCACGCTGATGTCCTGCTGGCCCGTCACCCTCTGTTATGAGACTGCTCTCCCCAGCTGCCAGCCTACAGCAGCGCATCTAGTTTTCAATGTCCTATTCTGTTCCCTTGGTCTCTTGTCTATCTTGACCTGGGCGCTTCACTATCTTGATTACTATAGCTTTATGGTGAGCCCTATAATCAGGTCGTTGGAGTCTTCCAATCTTGTTCTTCCTTTGAAAACTGTTTTGTTATTCTATGTCCTTTACATTTTTTTACAGTTACCCTTTAGTGTCTAGGACTCTAGACACTAGATGGGCTCTAGGACTCCCAACAGAGAGCAAAATCCATGTGCGGTCATCCCTTGTGTAAAACAGCCATACGTTTGCACATAACTCATGCACCCTTTTCCCTTACAGTGCTAGAGATCAAACCCAAGGCCTTATGCATGGTAGCCGTGTTATTCCTCCTGCCCTGCACACATCCTCTTGTATACTCTAGGTGATCTCTAGATTACTGTCAATACCCAGTACGGTATAAATGCTGTGTAAGTAGTTTTTATTACTATATTGTTTAGGAAATAATAACAAGAAAAAAATCTATATATGTGTTCTGTAGAGATGCAAGTTCTTCCCAAATATTTTCTACTCACAGTTGGCTAAATACATGGATGCAAGACAGACACAAAGGGCCAACTATATATTTTAGAATAAACATCAATTTCTGGAAAGAAAAAAGCTTGTTGGAGATTTAATTGGACTTGTATGAAATCTGTACATTAATCTGGTAACCTCTAGATCACTTGACTTTTTTTTTTACAAGATCAAGTATTTTACAAGATCAGTTGGCTTTTTTGCAATTTACACCAAGTGTGGTGGCACATGCCTGTAATCCTTGCACTTGGGAGGCTGAGGCAGGAGGATCACCACAACTTTGAGGCCAACTTGGGCTACAAAGTAAGCAAAGTAAGTTCAAGGCTACCCTGAACTACATAACAAGACCGTCTCAAAAAAAAAAGACAGGAAAATTTAAATCTGCAATTTAAATTTTGACTGAATCTCCCTGGCCTGAGCCGTGAAAGTTTGTTGGGAGGGCATGAGGTGTATTCAGCTAACGCCTCAGACACGGCTGCCCGAGCGCTTCTCTCTCCCTAGCACTGAGCTCTCTAGCTAGCGAAAGGAATGCCAAATCTAGGTAAGAAGCAGAACCAGACCGCAGCCCCTGGTGTGGATACAAAGCACAGCCCTACCTACAGGAAGACAGACCCAGAGGCTCGCTGACTCCTTCCTCTCACCGATCCTCCTGGACGGTCAATTCCACACAAATTTATCTCAGCAAAACCAGATCTCCTGAGTCTGGGGCCCCAAGCAGGGTCTGAGAAAACGTCACCATAAATGGTGCAAACGGCGAGGGCTCCGAGGACTGGGAGCAGTTCCAGTGGACTGTGGGAGCCAGCACCCTGGGGAGGCCCCTGAGCAGGGCAGAATGAGGTTCAGGGGTGTCCAGGAAATGGGGGTAGCAGTGCCCAAGTCTCCAAGACTAGGAATGTAGGAATGTCAGGGACGCCAGCATGCGACATCTGTCCAGTGCTTTACAAAGCTGTGAAGTGTAAATATTTTCACTTCATGCTTACACCACCCTCCTCCACCTTTCCCTGTCGGGGTTGTTGGGTGTGATACTCTGTGCTCTGGACAAGTCCTGAGTAGGGACAGGACAAGGGCGAGGACACTGGAAGCCCAGGACCGACCTGGAGACAGAAGCGGGTGGAGCACCCGGAGGGTCTGGCAGGATCAGCGAGGGTTTGGTGGGACCCAGCACGGCCTCCCCAGAGAAGGAGATGGGCACCATGACCTGGATGGTGCTGCAGCATGGCCCGGTATGTTTCAGCCACTTATGGCCTCCTGCGTGGCCTGACCACCTACTGCTGGTGGCCAGAGGAGGCTATGGGGAAGGCTTCAGGCCGGTAGTGTTATGGGGGCCGCACCCTAGGCCAGACACAGGGCGAGGACCTGGGCCTGGCGTTACATGTCCCCTGGACATATGATATATGCCCCCTGGGTCACACAAGGTGGCCCCGAAAGCCTTTGAAAGCAACAGAGCCAGGCATGCTGGTGCATATCTGTAATCTCAGTGCTCTGGAAGCTGAGGCAGCGAGATTGTTGCAAGTTCAAGGCCACTGGGCTACAAAGTGAGCTCAAGGCCAGCCTGAACTGCATAGAGACCCTGTCTCAGAAAGACAAAAAAAAAAAAGACGGGGGGGAGTGCTGGGGATTGAGCTCAGTGGCATAAGCGCCTGCCTGGCAAACACGAGGTCATGAGTTCAACCCCAGTACCAAAAAAAAAAAAAAATAGAAAGCAATCACTAAGATAGTTTTGCAAGTAAAATAGGCACCCTTGGGAGTAGACCAGCCTCAACATCCAAGCTTACACCCTGGAACCCCAAACAAAGCTTCCTCTCCATCCCGGAAGCCCTTGAACGTGCTGACACTCCCGCGGTGTGAGTCCTGGCTGCCGGGATAACCAGGCCAAAAGTGACCCCAGACGGTGCCCAGAGGGACCCAGTCAGCAGCACAGGCCCTGTCCCGGAGAAGGGCCGGGACTCTGAGGTCTCATGGATCCAGGCTTCAGCCCGGCTTCCTCCCTCAGGGATGAGGGCTGCGCCTCTTCGGGTTCAAGCCCTTTTGTCACCTGTTTTGCACGACAGAGGTCATAAGGCACAGTCTTCTCCTGTAGAGGAAACTCCTGGGCCAGTGCCTGCATCTCTGTTAGCAGACAGTCACTGGCCCTGGGTAACCTGCTGACCGGTCACTGAGGGAAGGGAAGGAGAGCCCAGGGGGCTTCACTGCCTCGGGGCAGCCCTGTACCCCAACTCTCCAAGTGAAACTGATGCATCTCATCTCATTCGGTGAGCCGGTCCTTAGTTACAAGGAATAGAGGAAAATCTAATTTGAAAGGAAAGTAGCCTGCTGGTGTGAAATCTACCTGGGAACTAGCGACTTCTACAGCAGAGGTCCGGGGATAGAGCTCGGGGCGCAGCGCCCGCCTGGCAAGCACGAGGTCCTGAGTTCGATTCCCTGTACCAAAAACAAAAACAAAACAAAACAAACAAACAAAAACCTACAGCAGATCCACTGCGCCACCTACTGGACCGCAGTGGAAAAGCCGCGACCCTGCCTTCCAAATCGTTTACCAAGAAAATATATTCTGAAGATACTCGACTCGTCTAAGCACAATAAAACCCTAGAATTCTTAGAATGTCTACATCAGATGCTAAAGCCAGGTCGCCTAAACCACGCAGGGTGCTGGTGACCTAAACTCGGCCCACCCCACCGACACTGTTTGCTGACCGCGTTCCTAGGCGCGCCAGGGCCTCGGGGACACCTGCCCAGGCCCTCGGGGACACCTGCCCGGCGCTGCCGAGAATGCACACCTGTTGCTTGCTTGCTTTATGTATTTATTTATTGCTGTAATCCAATTCGACACTGCGAAGCAGGTCTTAGCATCCCCGTCTGAGAGATAAGGAAAGATGCCCAGAGAGGCCGAGTGGCTTCCCGGGCTCCCCCGGCTGGGCCTTGGGCTCGGTCAGAGCGGCTCGGGCTGCGGGCGGAGGAGGCCGCAGAGCCCGCAGCTCCGCGGTCGCCCGGCAGGTGGCGCTGCGGCCCTGCCCACCAGCAGCGCCCTTTCTCTCCCAGGTGGCCGCAGCCCCGAGGTCGCCCCCACCGCAGCCCGGGAAGGCGGCGACGGCGCAGGAGCCCTGGAAAGGGACAGCAGCGCGCTAAGTGTAACTCACCCCCCTGGCCCTTCCGGCCTGGCCCTGCCCACTAGCTGCCCCAGCCCCGTCCTCCATCGCCCCCTCCTCTCATGACCCCCCATAAGGCCCTGGCCAGACCCTTCAGGGTGGCACCCCCAACCCCAGCCCTGCCTGTCCCTGCACCCCTGTCACGTCGGCCATACGCCGCCTGCTAGTCCAGGCGGGGGGAGGGGCCCTGGGGTCACCCGGGGGGCCTGGCCCAGGTGGGGACCCCATCACCACCACCGCGGGCTCCGAGCTGTGTGTCCTGTTTTCTCCACAGCTCTCTGGACTCTTCCAGTTAGACGACAGCTACGAAACAGCCTGTTCTGGAGCTGGGTCCCTGGAGACAGGAAGAGGCCCTAATGAGGAAGAAAGGTGAGCTTGGGTGAGGAAAGAATCGGCTGGCTGTGCTGGCCTGGCCTGATCCAACCTTGGTGGTGTTTCAGGGCACTGAGCAGCGTGGAGGAGGAACGCGCAGGCATCCAGCCACCCACGGTGCCACCCAGCATCCCCTTTCCAGAGAACTGACCCTCGTCACCATGCATCTCTCCAAGCTGGCCAGGCCTACACACCATCTGCCTCCTAGAGAGAAAGAGGCTGCTGTGGTACCGCAGTCACGCTCTCATTCCTCAAGGGGAAAGCAGCCCACAGCTCGGCAGTGGATATGCAGCCTTAGAAGGGGGCCGAGGAGCCCCCAGTTCATGCCCAAGCGCTCACAGCTTCTGACTTTAGGGGCCAGATAGGTCATCACAGGAGCTGTACCCTGTGATGTCAGATGTGTGGCACATCGCGGGCCTCCACCCGGGAGGTGTCAGCAGCACACCATGCTATGCCTGCCTTCCCACTCCCGGACAGTGACAATCAAAGATGCCTTCAGCACTGCCAAAGTCCCTGGGGACCCACTCAGCCAGCAGGAGCCATCTGTGTGCCACCTCCTCGCCTGAGAGAGGGCCAAGTGCTGCCCCTCTCCGCAGTGGCTTGGGATGTTTGCTCTCAGATTGTACGTTTTAAATTTACTTTACTTTCAGTTATTTTTTTGTTTTAGTTTAATTCCTTTTCACTTGTTTTGGGGTTTCTAGTTATCTTGTTTTATACTTTTAGTTATGTTTCAAAAATATGTAATTTTCACAGTAATTTGGTGTTTGGTTTTCATTTTTCAGTTATTTAAAGTTATTTTATTTCAAGACTCACAGAGTTCAAATTCATAGGCTTATAATTACTTATTTTTAATGATGTACCTTTATTAATGTCTGAGTTTTAGTTTTTGGAGCTTTTGAGTTACTTATTTTTATAGCTACTGGACTGTTTGAAACTCACTGAAAGATTCTGAGTTATTTATTTTTGGAATGACATGTTCTTAGTCACCTCAGACTCTCTCCTGAGTTATTTCATTTTAGAGTTGCTTATGGCCACAGGGTTTTTATTCAGTTATTCTAGAGTCTGAGTTTTTTACATTCATCTATTTATTAGTTAGTTTATGTTGCTTGGTGTTTAATTATTTGATTTCCAAGGTTCATTTTTGAACATTGTATTTCTGAATTTTTTTAATGCTCATTTCATTCTTTTCATTACTTTCTGTTACTTAGCTATGGCTTTCCAGTTATGTCTTTGCCATTTGAATAGATTCTCTTCTTTATTTTTACATGGCTCATTCAGATTTATTTTCAAAGTTACTTAGGATTAGAATTACTTAGTATATCAACCAATGAGAGAGAGAAAAAGAGAGAGGGGGAGAGAGAGAGGGAGAGAGAGACTCAGTTGTGTTAACAGAGAGAATTCAGTGCTCCAGCTTTTGGAGGGTTTGGGAAGCAGTGATACTGGGGGGAGATGGTGGAGATTTTACCTGCAGGAAGCAGCCACCACCCTAGAGGCAAGGGGACAAAGGGGAGAGGCTGGAATTCTCCAAACTCAGACATCTGGGGGCAGGTCTAGGTTCTGGGCTCTGGGCTCCCAGGAGACCCAGGTCTGGATCTCTGCAGGAGCACAACAGAGTGGTTTTGTTTTGCTTTGCTTTTGTATTTTTGAGACAGGGTATTACCATATGGTTCAGGCTGGCCTTGAACTCACTGTGTAGCCCAGGCTGGTCTCAAACTCATAGCAATCCTCCTGCCTCAGCCTTGAGGGCTGGGATTACAGGTGTGTGCACCATGCCTGGTTAACGACAGGGGGTGACGGGAGAGTTGGAGCCCCCATGACCTTCTGGGCGGAGATATTCAGGGGAGGCTGGCAGAATGCATGAGGGCAGCTGTGTCCCCTCCACAGAGGAGGAGGAGGAGAAGCCAGAGAAGTCCTGGGCTCCCCAGCTCCCCCAGCCCAGTTCCAGTTCAGTGCTGGGATCTTTTAGAGGTGCCTGGACTTTGAGTGTCCCCAGACTGTGGCCCGGTCTTCTGTCCTGGATGTTTCTGGAGCCACGAAGCCCATCAGACCTGATAGGATGTTCTGCTTCCCCATGTGTGTCCCACTGGGTTTGTGACAGAAGGTCAGAGGTCAGAGAGGAACAGGGACCCAGGGACAGGCATCAGGGGAGGCCCAGGGAACCTCTGTCCCTCAATCCTGAGCTGCAGACCCTGCCTTTCCCCCTCCTTTGCTCCAGCGCACAGTGTGGTCTTTCTTGCTAAGTGTGTCTGAAGTGTGTAGACTTCCGCACAGCAAAATAAACTTCTTCCCAGTCTGTACAGTCTGTAACCACAGGCTCTTCTGTGTCCATGATTTTTCGACCCACAGGACTCAGATTTTGAACAGAAAAGAGCGTCTTTGTGCGAATACACGATGCAACCCTCCCTTGTCACCTCCCCTGGAGCTCCCCCGGCCTGGAGAGGATTCTGGCCTGGGGTGAGCCTGGGGAGATGGGATAGAGATGAATGAGAAGCTCTCAATCCAGCGGGGAGACACATGGGGCACTATGTGATGAGGGCTCTGGAGGCACAGATCCTGTCCTCGACTTCCTGATGGGTCAGGAGGGCCAACAGCGGCCTGGGTCTTACAGAGCTGAGGAGGAGGAGACCTGGGCTGCAGGGACAGCTCATGCTCGGGCACAGGGCAGCAGGACAAGCTGACAGGGGCTGCAGGCCATGCAGCTCAGAAAGACACTGTGCCTGGGGCTGTGTGGCCCTCAGCCGGTGACTCAGCACCTCTCAGTCATGTTGCCAGTGGGCTCTGAAAGACCCAGCAGGAGGTGCCCCGGGCCTGGCACAGCCCCTGTGCCACTTTCCATTCGGTCAGCAAGCGGGCTCGCTCGAAGTCTGCCTGTGCCTAATTAAACTTCATTAAACGTTGCTGCCTTTGCCTTACTGTCACATGCCACGTCCAAGTCTTTGTCACACACAAGAATCTGGAAAAACATCCCAGGGCCCCATTGTTGCTGGGTTTGGGGAGCTGGAGTCTCCCAGGGTGGTTTCTAGGTTCCGTACTTAGCAAAGCATTGGTTGAGACAAGTGCAAACGGTCTCGACGTCTTAATGAAAGTAGGCAAAGAGGCTCTGCCGAACGAGTGTGGGCCAAGTGCAAGCAGGAAAAGAAGGGCACCTACAGTGCCAGGGTGGCCACCCTGCAAGAGAACACAGTGGCAGGGCCTTGGTGGGGACGCCCTGTTTGTGTCACCCAACGCTCAGGATGAACTCAGGTCTAGGCGGTCAGATGGTAAACCGGCTTGAGGTCTCGGGACAAGTGCACCTGCAGGGCTCGGGGACTGTTCTGCGCACGTCTCCTTGGACCTGTCCCGCCTGCTTCCCAGGCAGCTTTAACCACACCCTGGCTCCCTGGCTCATCTCCCTTGGAGGCCCCGATCCCTATAGTTCTTTCTGGGGTGCAAAGGGAGTGAAGGTGTCTGTCTGCTGTAGCTTCTTCAAGCTGGGAGGGGCCGTGGACCCCACCTACTGGGGATTATGTGCTCTCCAACTACCTCGGGGTGCTGCGGTTCACTGGGTACCTGGAAGAGAAAGTAAGAAGAGAATGAATGGCCACTGAGCCGTCTGCCCCACGGGAGAAAGAAAGCTACTTGAGCAGGTCGGATCTCCATGCTTCTTGGGGAGGACAAGGTACGGCAAAGAGGGAGGTTAGATAAACTACTAAGGGCCTTAGCAAGATACTCACGTAATAGAGCTGATTACAAATGGGTGCCTCAGTACGGGGCCCACTTAAGCTGTGGTGCATTAGGGTCATTGGTGACCCCACTCATCTGCACCTGAAGCGATACTGGACTCCTGCTTTCTCAAGGGGAGCCCCAGGTCTTGCAGAAGTTCTCAGGAATAGCTTTCCTCCTGGTCCTGTGAAAACCCTAATAGTAGTAGCCTGTGTAGGATTGTTATAACTTGTCACTGCATCTCTCGAGGAAGGATGAGAATGGTTCCACAGGAACTGGGAATAAGTCACGAGTCTTGAGGGGCTGTGGGGCTGCCCTTCTTCCCGAGGAGACTTTAGACATGTCTCCTTGGGCTCCCTCACAATGAATGTCGGCAGCCTGCTTGGGAAGATGGGCAGCCTCTAAGGGTAGTAGAATTTCCCACCTGTGCTTTATAGATGATTTCTTATTAGTCAGCAAACTCCTTTCCGGATTACTGCCTGGGCTTGTAGCACCAGCAAAGCATATTTGGAGTCTGTTTGGATATATAGTGTCTTACTTTTTCCTAATATTAATGCCCAAGTAAGAGCTGTTTGCTCTGTGTTTTTGAGCAGAGGGTCCTGGGGGAAGTTGGCCTCAATGACCTATCATGAACCCACAGCTGCATAACCTCCCTTTTGACATCCTTGGGCAAAGCTACTTCTGTCAGTGAACCCTACCTCTTTAGGGTCCTGGGCGGGGGGCAAGTCACTGATGTCTTTCCTATTTACACAGGAGTGAGAGATCACTTGTTTATAAGAGTGGCTAGCTTCCAGGTCCATCAGCATTAGAGAGGCAGGATTAAGAGCAGTGCAAGTTTTTATAATACTCTCAGGAGTGTCTAAGATCATGGCCTGATACTTAGCAAGCCATTCCCCTGTTAACCACAAGTAACCTCTGGTCTCAAGGATAGCGCCCCCGCCAAAAAAAAAAAAAAACCCTGATATGATAGGGAGTCAGTACTTCTAGTCTGTCTTAAAGTTAATTTTGCAGCTTCTTCTGTTAGTATAACTGTAGTTGCTACTACCCTCCGGCAGGGTGGCCACTCAGCAGCCACTTCATCTAGCTTTTTTGAAAAGTATGCCACTGAGCAGAATTCTTATCCTAGCCTTTGGGTCAAAACATCCAAAGCAATTTCTCTGTTTTCTGATATGTGGAGGAAGAAGGGTTTTCTTAAGTCAGGTATTCCATTATACCATGCAGCAGAATCCACCTGTTGGTTTACTAGGTCAGGGAGTCATGGCCTAGTCCCAACAGGTAAAATCCATTTTGATCTTTGCTTGAATTTAAGAATTGGCCCCCAATTTTCCTAGTAAATCTCTTCCTAGCAAGGAAGTAGGACACTGTGGGACAATTAAAAACTCATGGTTAGGGCTGGCGGCAGTTGCACAGTGGTGGCGCTGTGAGTCTGCGGGTGCTGGCAAATCAGGCCCAGGATGTAGAGTGGCTGTGTGTGACAGTGCGTCTGATATGAGCCCAGGTCAGTTAGAGAGCAGGGGCGGTAGTCAGGGGTGGTGGGAGAAGGAGGCAGCGAATCACTTATAAATGGCGCCCAAGCAGGACCCAAAACCCAAGTTTCAGGAGGGTAAATGAGTACTGTGCCTCTTCCTTATGAAGCAAAGTGTGTAAAGGTTGCCATAAAGGACAAACAAGTAAAATACTTTATACACTACAGTGGTTGGAATAAAAATTGGGATGAGTGGGTTCCAGAAAACAGAGTACTCAAGTATATGGACACCAATCTGCAGAAACAGCGAGAACTTCAAAAGGCCAGTCAGGAGTCATATGCAGAGGGAAAGATGAGAGGGGCTGCTCCAGGCAAGAAGACAGCTGGTCTGCAACAGAAAAATGGTGACGTGAAAACTAAAAAGAAGAAGCAAAAAACCCCTGGTAATGGAGATGGTAGCAGTACCAGTGAGACACCTCAGCCTCCTCGGAAGAAGAGGCCAGAGAAGATCCTACTGTTGAAAATGAAGAAACATGTATGAACAGAGTTGAAGTGAAAGATTCCTGAAGAGCGAAAACTGTGGTTTGTTGATGACTGAGACCTAATTACTAGTCAGAATCAGCTGTTTTATCTTCCTGCCAAGAAGAACGTGGATTCCATTCTGGAGGACTATGCAAACATTATAAGAAATCTCGCAGAAACACAGATAATAAGGAGTATGCAGTTAATGAGGTTGTAGCAGGAATTAAAGAATACTTCAGTGTGATGCTGGGCACTCAGCTCCTCTACAAATTGGAGAGATCGCAGTATGCAGAGATCCGTGCTGATCACCCTGACGCACCCATGTCCCAGGTGTATGGAGCAGCACATCTACTGAGATTATTTGTATGAATTGGAGCGATGTTGGCCTATACACCTCTGGATGAGAAAAGCTGTAGGGAGCAGCATGATAGCTTCATGGCTGCCGCTCCATCTCTCCCTCCTGTGGGCATCCAGTGCGTCGGCCTACATTTCCCAGGATCCTTTCGCCCCACCCAGGAAATGACAGTGACCCATCCGTAACTTCCTGCCCCCGCTTCTTTATAAGCCAGGGACACTTCCTCAATAAACGAGGTTTGATTGGAAAACTTC
>PVLA01013824.1:20329-34540 GCA_004027455.1 Hydrochoerus hydrochaeris | reverse complement strand
GGCCACTGATGGCCTGCAGGAATGGGGACATTCTCCCCAGCAGTCACTGATGGCCTGCAGGAATGGGGACAGTCTCCCCAGTAGTTACTGATGGCCTGCAGGAATGGGGATGGTCTCCCCTGCGGTCACTGATGGCCTGCAGGAATGGGGATGGTCTCCCCTGCCAAACGTTCAGTCACAGAGGAGGTTAGCAAAGCTCAGCGGGCTGGAGTCCAGGGGTGGCCTACAGGGCAATGAGCACAGAGGAAAAGTCAACGGGGAAAGGAGGTAACGGGAAAATGGGCCTAGCTTACCCCCCTGCCCGGGAGGCTCTCAGGGCACCACTCTTGCCAGCACTTTCTGCAATATAATTGTACTTTTTTTCCTTCAGAAAACACATCCAAAATCTGAAATGAAAAATCTGCCAAGCATGTGGTTGTCACATGGGGGGCGACCCACCAGGGAATGGATGAGCTGGCATATCGAGAGGGGCAGGCAATATTTGGAGTCCTGAAGCTTAATTTGAAGCTTCAGGCTGTTCGTAAAAGGAACTTGGAAGCAAAATTAGAAAAAATTGGCTCTGACATTCTAGAAAAATGACAATTTTCATGGACATTCACCTTAATAGAAGGTGAAGTGTTTTCAAGTGCTGTAGTAAACTTTTTTCAAAGCTGGCTTTTATGAACCTTGTCAGCGTATTTCTTTGTTTTCTTCCTTCCTTTCCTCTAGCTTCTTTCTTTTTTTCTTTGTTTGTTTGTTTTTGCTGTAGGACTTTTTCTCTCACAAGCTGCATTCAGATAGGAGCCGCCACATAGCTGCCACTACCATTAAGCTTCCAGAAAGGTGCTTCCCCTGTACTTACACAGAGACCACAGTGGGAGGGTGCTTGGCATCTGAAATAAAATGTCTTAATCAATCATCAGGAGGCTGTATACTTAGTGTTCACATGAAACGAACAGGGAAGGAAGGTTCCTTCCTACCGCTTGGATGCCTTCTTCTCCTTTCTATTCTGAATGAATTTCTGCCTTCATGACTACCCTCTGGGTTGGAACCAGTTACACTCATACATTAGCGTATTAAAATGCTGTGTCAACTGTCTATAATTAAAATCTATAATTAATCTAAATGCCCATCAAAAAGGAAAGAGTTGGCTACGTTACAGTACATCCATCAGTGGGCTGCAAGGCAACTATTAAACTAATGACTCGATTTATATGTTCAGACTCGAACCGTCATCTATAACATATGGGTTAGCAAAAAAAGCAAGAGTCTTCGCCAAAAGTTCATAGGTATTTTGAAATGTCTTTATAAATTTACTTAAAAGCTACTAGAAAGAAGTAGATACATTGGGGTGGAACAGAATCTGTGCAGGAGAATCCTTTGTACTTGATGCAATCTACAAGTGTCTGGTCTTTGTTTTTCCACTTAAGTTTTTTAAAATTTCTAAATAGCTAAAAAAGAGTGAATGTTCTCATTGCAAGGAAATGACAATACATGAGATAAATGAATACACTAAATACCCTGATTTGATTATTGCATAATATATTATGCATGTGTCAAAATGTCACACAGTACCTCTAAACAATTATAAAATGTGAACTAAAATTAATTTTAAAAGGCTACAGAAAATATGAGATGATAAAAATATCATTATCTTTGTAATCATTTACTATTGCAACAATCTATTTTTAATTTTTTTCTATGTTAAAGGGAATAAAAACAATACAATGAAACCAAACAAAACAGTGAGGACAATTTGGCTTTCAAAAACAAGACAGAGGAAATCCCCCACACTTGCTATATAGCATATGGTTATACTCCAAATAGATGTTCAGACTACCAGCTCTAGACCTGCAAAGCCAACCAAGCAATACAAGCATTAACTTCTTGTTGTTGTTTTTTACTTCAGTGTCTATCATCTCAGCCTGTGTTCCTCCAAGTCAGCTGGTTGCTTGGGGTGGGGATGTTATGCTCTTCTTTTCTTCGAGCGCATGACTGCCACTGGCTCACAGGAGGGGAGTGGCTCCCTGGTTTTCCTCCTGGCCTGCATGGCTGCCTGTGGGACTAATTTAATAACACAGTATGGATGAAGACTACAACTACCCTTGTTACGTTTGCATCTATTTTGCTCACAGCAGTATCTGGCATACTGAAACCAATGGGGTTGTTGAATAGGACCAATCATGTCACACTCTGATCCTGCATCCTTGATATAACTGGGCTCGGCCTCGTGCACCATCTTAGGTGCCAACTTGTGTCCCCCCTTCTACTTCACTTCCACATCTTTGTCTTGGTTCCTGTCTTGGTCGGGTGCGGGAGGGGAGAACCCATCTCCCTAAGCAATGGCCTGGCTTGTTCTCGGTGTCCTCCTATGAGCGTGAAGTCATCCCTTCTGACCCTTCCTATCAGCAAGACTTCTTCCTCCAAGTGAGTACACTTGTCTCCTACCAGCTCCTTACACTTGGGGCAGAGAAGACCTGCCTTGTCTGTACTTCCTGCAACTTCCTCAATCACATTCATGCCCGTTCTCTGACCTCTTCCTTCCCTTTGCATTTGAAATCTATGAAGTTGTGTCTTTGGTCCTAGTCACTGAGGGGTCAGTGAATTCATCTGAAATCTTTGTAACCACACTTGGGAAAGTACATTGGGAGAAGTTCTGCAAGGCTAGTAAAACTCCAAAGGTGCTGCCCAAGGCCAACTCCTACAGGTGCCTGGGATCTACAGTGTAATACACCTGGCCATTCAACAGAGGCACTGAGTCCTCTCTACCTAAATCAACGAATCCTACGGCGTCTGGAAAGCTTGATTTAGTGTTACTTCCACCCTAAATTGCATAGTGCATAGTAAGTCACCTTACTACTCTTGGAGAAAAACACACTTCCAACCAAAAGCAAAACACCCACAATATTTGCCCTAAACCTCAGTAAACTGGACCCAGGTCTTTCTCAAAGAACTTAATGAACACATATTAATTTGTTATTTTTGGAAAATAGATCATTTAAAATGAGGCAGCCAAGAGGTCAGAACAGCCAGGGTTTCTCGCAAAGACGCAGCAAGTGAAAATCTGTCTCCTGATTCTTGGAAAGGAGCATTTGCAAAATCATCTGTCTCAACAGAACATGCAAATCTTCACTTTCTTTCCAGCCCCTCACTGGAATTACGGTCCTGCACAATGCCCTCGACTCGGCCCAGTCCAGAAAAGCAGACTACTCGGGCAGAGCATGGTGGGCAGTAATGGCTATGTGTGTCCCTACCAGCGTTTCATTTCCAGCCACCCACAGCTACATGGACATTGAGTATTTTCTTGAATCTCTTCAAGGTGTCACCAATACACAGAACAGCTTATTGTCAGCACAAGACTAGTTCCGCTAAAACAATCAAATACAGAATGTATGTCTCTGACCCCAGATAATCTGTGTCAGATTTTCTTTACCTTTGACAGTAGACACCTAATCACAGGGTCCAGTCATATTTACCAAGAAAATTGCCTGATTAGAAACCACCTTGTAAGATATTCAAGGTTATACATTGTTTAAAATTTGGATCAAATTATGAGATTGAAGAACTCTAAGAAGCTAAGCATGGTAGCACACACCTGTAATCCCAGCTCCCAGCAGGCTGAGGCAGGAGGATTGCTACAAGTCAGAAGCCAGATACAAAGTCAGTTCAAGGGCAGCCTGAACTACATAGTAAAACCCTGTCTCAAACAAACAAACAAACAAACAAACAAACAAACCCATGGAAAGTTTAGATTTGTGGGAGATTCTCCACATGCAAAAGGTAAGAAATTTTTTTTAATTTTAAAAAAGAGTAAAAATAAACATAACAAAACAGAACAAAGCAGATCAGAAGCAAATCAATGGAAGTGACACAGATTTCAAAGCAAGACAACAGGAGATCCACAGTGGCTACCATAATGTCTCTTGTTTTCTTCTAAATAGTTGTCTATATCTTCACACACAATTAATTCATACAAAATACAAATTAATTCATACAATTAATTCATACAAAATAGTATAAAACTGATCAGAACAGAGGAGGCATTGCAGGCCTTCAAAACCAGACAATGGGAAAATCAACAATGTCTACCATAATGTCTCTTGTTCTCCTCAAAATAGCTGTCTGTACCTTCATGTATGTTGAAATTTAAATGGTACAAAACAGACTAAAACCACTCTGAACAAAGAATAGAAGCATTACTGGATTTCACAACATGATGATACGGAATCAGCAATGGATACCATAATGTCTGTTTTTCTTCAAAATAGCTGTTCATTTCACATACATAATATAATCGATTCTCGTAAACTGTTTAGGAGAAGTTCTAGGCATGTATAAGCCTCTAAATGTACACCTATCCTTTCTGAATTAGAGCAAAAAACAAAACAATTAAAACAGATTACTAGAAAAAGAAGAAAAAAAGACAAATAATAATAGCAAAAAGCCCAAAATAATGATGATATAGGCTTTCAAAACATGGTGCTAGGAACAGAACTAAGGTTGTTATTTTACATAGTGATCCTCAAGAGTTCCTCAGGTCACCTGACACAAGCATGCAAAATTGTTCCAGTCCTATGAATATTAACTGCTTTGTTCTATGAACTTATAGAATTGGTAGCACAATCATCTGAGCTATCCTAAGTGTGTTTATACAAACTTAGATATTCTTCTTTTCCCTTTTTTTCCTCCTTTTCCCTGAGATATTATTTTTCCCCCTTTGAGCAGATTCTTACCCTTTCACTGTATTTATTGAAGATTTCATATCTTCTGTACTCTAAGGTAAGAAATTTTTAAGAAAATGCTGAGATTGGATAGATTGTTTAAATCATGGTCAGACCAAAATGCTATATAGTCTCCTTGTTGAGATCTATCTTTTAAATATTTATTAGTGTATATTTGCAAGACATGATAAATGCATCTGTCCTGGGGAAATTATATAGAGATAGACAGATAAATAGGTAGATACAGACGTAGATATAGATATAGATATAGATATAGATATAGATATGTTGCCTATTGGTCCTTTCTTCCTCCCCTCCCTCCCTCCCTCCCTCTCCTTCCCCGTATCCCTTCCCATCTCCACAGAGTCTGTCTCCCCGTTTCCTACCACCTGCCTTTTATTTTGTTCTTTGAGCTACTTATGCACTGGGTTTCTCACACACAAGAAGCCCTGCAATATTTAACCTTCTGTGTCTGCTTTACATCACTCAGCATCATGGACTCAGAGTACATTTATTTTCCTACAAATGACTCTCAGTTTCTTTGTGGCTGAGCAGTACACTGTCCGCATTGTCAAGATCTATTTTTAAGGGGCGATATTTCCCCAGGGAAAGCAGGAATGGGTGCTAAGGGTGTCACCCAGACCCCAGAGCCCTGCAGAGGTGTCCCCAGCCTTGCCATCAGTGGTCCCAAGTCATTTCAGGCTGGCCACCTCAGAGCTGTCCCTGCTATCCCGCCCTGCACCTTGAGCCCCGGGAATGGCAGGCTCCATACCCACAGGGAAGCTCCAGCCAGTGTCCCTGCACCCGTCCTAGCTCTGGCACCAAACAGCCTTGTGCACAATGGGTGGTGCCCCCGGGCCACGCCACGGCCTCCACACCTCCTTCCTGGCTTCCTCCGGAGTGGCCTCACCACCCCCAACTGTGAGGGATCTTTCTCTTGCTCCTCCGCCTCCCTCTTCTCTTCCGCCACGCGCCACCCTTTCTGCTCTCTCCAAGAAAATTCCAGAGCCTTCTGTCTCACACATTGCCGTCTCTCTGCCCTGGCTTGGTTTTCAACAAAGACAACACTGTCTAACAACTGCTTCCTTCAGCTCTCCAAGACATCTCATACCTTGTTGCCACGCAACCTGCAAACACATCTCTCCAAGCCAGTGGTGATCTCCAATCAGCGCCTGGCTTCCCTGGAGACCTCTGTTTCTGTAGAGGGCAAGGCCACCCCTGTGGGAGCCACTGAAGCTGAATACACATGCAGAGCTGTGGCGTGGCCAGGCACAGCTGAACTGAGAATGAGGAGACGCCTCAGGGGACAAGACAGGCCACAGCTGAGGCCACCTGGCTCCAAGACCAATTAATGGGATGGAGATTGTGCTGCAGGCATTTCACTCCTGTATCGGGATTCACCTGAAGACTTTCTCCCAGGGTAGTTCTCCTTAATTAGCTCCCCCTTAATTAGCTCTGTTGCTCAGAGGGGTCCTTGAACTCCTCCCAAGGTCCTGCTCAGGTTCCCTGCCTTTTCCACTCTAAGCCCTTCCTCGTTTGAATACTAAATAAATATGGGCCATCCAGAGGCATTCCTGTCTTAACCCACAGAGTCTCAAACTCTGCAGATGGTTTTGACCCTCCTGGAGCCCTGAAATTCATACCACTTGTCTCATTTATTTAAGCCTTAGCCATACACTCACTTGGGAGATTTGGGATGTTGGCCAGGTCCGCAATACACACCCATTTAGGGCACGTCCTTACACAGGGGTCCTAGTACAGGGCCAATCACATAGGATGTGCTAATGATTTTTTAATAAACAAATGGATTCATAATAGAGAAAATATAACCCATTAGAAAATATACATGAGACAGAGAGAGAGTGAAACCTTGTTTTTGACTTCTGAAGGCCCACTCACAACTGGACAAGGTTCTATATATCCTTAAAGTAAAAATAGAAAGTTCTATCAGGCTCAAGTGAGTCCAATCTGAGCATCTCCGCCATTTCTGCCTTGGTACCAAGCCAGCTCTATCAGGCAGAGCCCAATTCATAAATGCATTGCTGTAATAGAAAGAGCAGAAATGGCAAAATAAAAGATTTCATCCTCATTTCGTAGCAGTGTGACCTTGAGGAAACCACCTGACCTCTCTGAATTCAGTTACTCACCTATAAAAAGACAATAATGATTCCTAAGGTAGAAAAAACGGAAGAATTTGCCCAAATTATGGAAGGCCAGACACACATCAGAGACTGTGCTCATGATGAACACATATCAGAATTTCAGATGGAGGAGCACATGATTTCAGCATCAGGGACCCCAAAAAATTCCCTGCTGCCACCCGGTGAGCAAATGGCAGAGCCACAGACTATGAGCACCTTGCCTGGGGGGCTTCCTGGGGGCTCTGCCCTCTGGACAGATGGGCGTCACTGCCATTTCTTCCAAAGGGAAGGCTGGGTGTCAGTTTTACTTACATAGATTGCATCCCATCACTCACGATGAAAACATTTTCCCGCGCTCTCCATGGATTTGTTACGCAGTTCAGCAATGTCTAAAAGCAGTGGCGTCACAAGCACAAGCTAATGAGCCTAGGCTCACCGTGGAGGAGGCCTTGCACTTGTAATCCAAGCGCTGCCTCAGCTCGCACATTTTACTGCCAAGGAGAGAGGGCCTCGGAGGGAAACCCAGCAGGTGGTGGTATAATGCACGGGAGTGACCCACTCTGCTGTAATCAGGGGCAGCATCCTAGAAACAGGCCCCTGGGAGATGACCCATACCCCAGACCAGGCCCAGGGGAGAGGGAGAATGCTGAGTATAAGCTCTAACACCTTGTCACCTTGGTTATGCTAAAGATAACACTCATTACCCTCTCCAAGATGCTGCAGTGCTCATGAGCAGGAATAAAATGGACCCAGGCAGAAGGACCCTAAACAAAAGGTGCTGCTGGGGGCCCAGGGCAGCAGCCACTGGAGGGAGGGCAGGTGGCTGACCTCCAAAAGAGGCTGCTTCCCATCTGAGACAGGGAGAACCTAGAGGACTGTGGGCCAAAGACCCTGAACCAGCATTGTCAACTACTGCAAGCCACAGATCTAAAGCTGACCCACAGAGCAGGCTTCAGGTGACAGCACATCCTGTGGGAGCACTGTAGGAAAAGGAGCCTGAACCTGCAGGAGCTCTTTTCTGGATTTTACATGGGTCTGAGCCAAAGACCTGCATATCCCCATTGTCAGTGGATTCTGGGACTGGGTACCCCCCCAGATCCTGGCTCCTGCTGTCTGCTAATTTCTTCCTTCATCTCTTGCCTCCCTAATGAAATCAACCAACCATCAAAAAAACCTAAAACTCACTCAGATCTGCTGGTGTCTCTGTCTTTAAAGAGATTAGAGCTGAAGTCAGACACTAATGATGTAGCTATTACCAAATGCACAAACTGAATGCAGATGATTTACACTCACGCATGTGTGAGCCACCCCAAACCCTCCAGAGAAATGCACTCTCCTGCCTGCACATTTGGTTAGCAACGAAACACTGGGGGAAGAGAATGCTTAGCTTTCAGAAACAAATCCCACAATCATTACAGGAACCAAAGTGTCAGTATTGAAAAATGGAGATTCTGAGTGAGGAGTCTTATGGGCAGCCACCCCCTCGGTGTTTTACATATGGTTTCAGAAGTGGGGGGCTCTCTATTGACATTCTGAGGGCTTCCAGCAGACTGCAGCCAGGAGCCCCAGCTCTCTGAAAATCTTCCTAATGAATCCCTAGGCCAAAGGGAACGAGCTCATACAATACGCTCAAGCAGGCTTCAGCTCCAAATGGTATCTACTTCTCTGGATATAGAAATCAGTCAGACTAGTCCCCTGTGCTCGGTACATTTGTTATTTCTCTGGATTGCCTGGGAGGATTTATTCTCCTGCATGTGGCGACTAGAACCTGGGGATTCTGACAAGGGGCTTTTTTTGCCCGGCTGGTGCCAGGCAAACCGTAAGAAGGAATAGGATGGGGAAAACAGGCAGCCAGCACGCCGCTCTGGTGGGCGGCTGTGGAGCCTACCAGGGCACGGGCTAAGAATCAAACATCCATCTCATTCCCCTCCCCAGCAAGTGAAAGCCGGAGATCCAAGCATCTCTTGCGAGTTTGACTATATGCAATATAGCAAATAAGGGGGATTTTCTTCTGCCATCTCTTTGAAGGCAAATATTTTTATCTCTGTTTTGCTCTGATCTGATCAATGGTATTGCTCTATTCAATATTCTGTTTTTATAATTTCAGTATTCCCTTCAACATTGCTCTACCTGATTGAAGGAACAACTATTGTGAAGAAAACCAGATATACTATTGTACCTATTGCTGTTGTCCCGGTAAACTGTTGTGAGGTTCTGTGCCAATTTCACTGCACTGCCTCAGTTGGCTTTGTCCTGTCTTGTTCTGCTGTATTTTACTACCTTCAAAATAAAATAAATTAATTCATTAATTAAATAAAAAATAATAATAAATAAGAAAAAATTTAAAAAGTAAATAACAAAAACAAAACAGACCAGTAAGGTACTGAGCAGCCTGAAACATGATATAACTAAACAGATAGTGGATTTAAAAAGCAAAAGGAGGAAAAGAAAGCACTCTAAAGGATATAACTGCATGCATAAGTGTGTAGGATTGATCACCATGTTGCTAAGTTTTTGTTGGATCAGTGAACAGAACTGTTTGCAGCCTCACTGTTTGAATGTCCATGTTGTATGCTTTGATTTTGTAACTTGAACAACTATATCCAAGAAGACAATATGTGAAGTATCAACTAGTGATTTCTTACTGTTTATTTTTTTTGAAATTCTGTATTGTTCCTACCCTTATTTCTGTTTTCCTTCCCCCCCTTTAAATAAAATTTTAAAAAATAAAAATAATTTTATAAAAGAAGGAGTAGGATGGCTGAACGGGACAGGGGTGCTGCTGCCCTGAATGCACGTGGGGATCTGCCATGTGGCACAGGCTCCGGGTCCCCACACAAGGCGTGGACGGCATAGCACAGAGCGCAGGTCCCCGTCAGCCCACGCACAGCGGTAAGCAGCCCCTCAGGCTCCCCAGCTTCTCCCGCGAACAACTGCCACGGAAGTGTTTTTCCTTCTAATTTCTTTGATTTTTTAAAACTATTTAAGAAAAACATTTATTAATGAACCAATTACATTTTACAACAGACCTTACTGAGCTATTTTAATACACATTGTAGGATATTATTATGATTTTTAAATACAAAAGAAATTAAATTTAGCACTTCTAAGACAAAGTAGTGTGAAAATAAGGCACAGCAGACACTACTACAGACAATTTAGGACCATCCACAAAAAGAATACACCACACGCCTCCCTCCTGTCATCCTGAGGGCCATTCCTGATGGAACTATTTCTCTAACCGTTAACAATATCTAGATCCACAAGAGAAAATAAATAACCCCTTTTGAGAATTTTGGACTCACAAAGTCTTAACCAAGAGAAAACTCAGCTGAGAGCGTTGCTCCCAGGAAGAAAAGTTCAGCTGGGAGAAAAGGCAGCACACGAATCTCAAAACTCACCAGCACCTTTTAGGAGACACAGAAGACTAAGGGGGAAACGAACTCTGCCCTCGGCTCAGAACCAGCTTTTCCATGAAACTGACCCTCATCACTGAAAAAGTGTTAACCTAGGTATATTTAAGCTGTGTAGTGTGAGTTGTGAAACATTTGTATCTTTCTTAGTAATTTCCACAACCAAACTAATTAAACCTAATTAAACTATCCTTCACCTCACAGTTAACCTTTATGAAGAGAGACAATTCGTGAACCACTTTCTTAGACATATATATATATATATATATATATAGTCCATCAGCAGCCTTTCTCCTAAGATAAAGAATACGGTAAGATTGCCCACATGAATCACTTCTATGCAATATAGTTCAGTCCCAGTCACAATAATACAATATGTGTATATTATGATTACAATGTTATACACTACATCTCTGCATGTCTAGGAATTATTCATCTGATAATTGAAAGTTTGCACCTCTTGACCAGCATCTCCCATTCCATCAGCCAACCCCGTATCTTTGGTAACCACTACTGTATGTGCCATTTCTCAGGTTTCAGCTGCATTTTATTTTTACTATTGACACATGATAGTTTAAGGGGTACACTGTGATACTTTGACATATGCATACAAGGCTCTAGTGATGAAATAAGAATCATTGTCACCTCAAACACGTGCCATTTCTTCGTGATGACAGCATTCAAAATCTTGTCTCGCTGTCTCAGAACATACAACCATTATTAGTGACAGTCACTCAGCTAGGCACATAGCACCACAGCTTCTTCGGGTCTAACTGCAGCTTTGAGTTTCCTGGTCCCTATCTTCCTAATGTCTCTGTTCCTTGCCTCTCCCACCTGCCTCTATTTCCTACAGCTGTCAAATGAGGTGCGCAAGTTCTCCATCGTGCTCACTTCTGGGGAAGAAATGGAGCTCAGAGGGTCCTAACAGACGTGAGCAGACCATACGGCCCGACAGCTGCTGGACACACATTCTCACACACACATGAAACAGTCACCAAACAGATAACCTCCCAGGTCACAAAGGAAAGCTTAGCAAATTCAAGAAAAATGCCAAATGTCTGTCTGACCACCCAGAATAAAACTAAAAATCAAAAGCACAAGGAAAACTGGAAAACTCATGACTATTTGGAAAACATGCAACACATGCTTGAATAAAAAGTCAAATAAGAAATGAAAACAGAAAGTAAGAAATGCCTTGAGATAAATGAAAACAGAAACTACAATATAAGACAAAAAGGTGAGATGCAGCAAAAGCATTACTAAGAGAAAAACCACAGAAGTAAATACCTGCATTATGCAAGAAGATTCCCAAACAGCAACATAACTCCATGCCTTAGGAACTGCAAAGAAAAGAAGCCAGGTCAGTATCCTAAAAAACACAAGCATAGAAACCTCACCAAAGCACAGGGAAAGTCCAGAAGCTATTAAAAGGAGTGCTCACCATGCCCATCTGGGATTTGCCCCTGGAAGGTAAGGATAGCTCAATATCTGTGATAGGCCACATTAACAGAAAAAGTGTAAAAATCAAAATAAAATTCTAGCAGCCTCAGCATGTGAAGGTGCACATTTAAAAAGCCCAAGTTGATACCACACTGGTGAAACACTGAAAGCCTTTCTCCTAAGATAAAGAGTAAGGTAAGAGCAGCTGCACTGATCATTTCTATTCAATATTCAATATTGCTGAATGTCCCAACCCCAATAACTAGTCAAGGGAAAGAAATATAAGATATCCAAATTAGGAAGAAGTAACATTATCTCTGTTCTCAGCTGCTGTGGTTTTGTGTACAGGCCTAAGGACCACACACACACACACACACACTCACACAAGCATGACTGATAGAAATAATAAGTGAACTCAGGGAAGTTGCAGAACATAAAATTTACCTACAAAACAGCTGTGTTTCTGCCTGCTGACATCAAGCCAAAAACAGGAAATTAGGAAGACAATAAAACAATTTATTTGCCATAATATCAAAAGCAACAAAATACTGAGGAATAAGAAAGAGAAAAAGTTATACACTGAAAGCTATAAAGCAATACTCAGATTTTAAAAGTCACAAATAAATTGAATGACATTACATGTTCATTAACTGGAAGACATAATATTACTAAAATAGACTGACTACCCAAAGTGGTCTCCATTCTGTACAGTGCCTATCAAAATCCTGTAGATTTTCCTGGCACCAAGCTTGATTCCGGGAAGCATTCAGGCAGCAATAATTACCACTACTTCCCCAGCCCCACTCAACCAAGGCCATGGCCTTAGCCCCACCTGGCCGGAACCATTCGCATCAAGGCCACAGCATCTCAGCACCCTGCTGTCTGCAGAGCTGGTGTGGACACCCCCGGGTTTCCATCAGGTTCTGAGGTCAGGACACTCATCTGCCTGGTTATTCTGGGGAGCCTGCCACCCACTGTATTCCCTGATTTGTCTTTCGCTGTTTGGGCAAAATATCCACTTGGGGCCCTCCCTGCCACCGGGAACTTAGCAGAAGCCTGCATCAGGGGTAAGCTGCCGGGAACCTCCACTGAGGGCCCGCCCTGACACCGGGAACTCAGCAGAAGCCTGCATCAGGCATAGGCTGCCCAGAACCTCCACTGTGGACCCACCCTGCCACCGGGAACATCGAGGAGGCCCGCCCAAGGCTGAAAACTGCCCTGGGCTGCTTCAGCTTGGCCCACCTTCCCACATGGAACATCAGGAGATCTCAGCGGGATCCAGTTAGTGTGAGAAAACTTGGAATTTTGCTCCCAAGTGGCGAACTTTGGACTACACTGGATTGACTGTATCAGTGTGGTGAGTATACCCCTAAAATAGAGGTGTACAGGGGATAAATAGGGCCAGTAGTAAAACCCCCTACAACTAACCGTATGACTTTGTTGTGTCTGAAAAGAGTGTGTGTGATCCCCTCCTACACATAGAAAACATCAGGCAGAGTGAAAATGACAAAACGAAAAAGGAAAATGCAGTCTCAAACATATAGTTCACCAGAAGCAAGTATAGGAGACATTGAAATAGAGGACCCCAAAAGTAACACACCAGGAATCTCTGAAAAGATAGCGAGTGAAATAAAAAAACAACTGCATCAGGCTATAGAGGAAATCAAATTAGAAGTACTCTCCCATGTAAAGACAGAAATAACAACCTTAGTAAAGGAGTTGTTGAATGCAGCTAAGAAGAACTAGAGAAAAATGTACATGAGCATGGGAAACTGATTGAAACTTTGAATGAGCAATATAGAAAACAAGCAGAATTCATGAAACAAACTCAAAGAGACATCCAAGAAACAAAAAATTCTATTGAAAGCGTGCAAAACCACCTAAATAAAGGAAGCTGAGGATAGGATTTCGGACCTTGAGGACAGGATCACAGTTAGTGATCAGGAAAGGATAGAACTTTTAAAAATAACAAAGCATCATGAAGTGACAATCCAGAAGCTTCATGATGATGCCAAGAGCAACAAAATAAGAATAATGGGCATTAATGAAGATGCAGGAGTCCAGGCAAATGACATACGTAAAGTATTTACAGAACTAATAGCAGAAAATATCCCAAACATGGGGAAAGAATCTGATATGCAAATAAGTTAGGCATATAGAACACCAAACAGTCACAATCAATATAAATCCACACCCAGACACATAATAATTAAGATCTCAGACATACAGCATAAAAACAGAATATTAACAGCTGCCAGAGAAAAGACACAACTCACCTATCAAGGAAAGCCCATTAGAATCATGGCAGACTCTTCAGTACAAACCCTCAAGTCAAGAAGAGCTTGGAGTGAGGTATTTCAAGCCCTGAAAGAAAACAACCTTCAACCCAGACTGATGTACCCAGCAAAACTTTCATTCAAATTTAATGGAGAAACAAGATACTTCCATGACAAAGAACAACTGAAGAAATTCATGTCCACCAAACCAACCCTAGAAAGAGTACTGAAAGACATACTA
>PVLA01013824.1:0-20229 GCA_004027455.1 Hydrochoerus hydrochaeris | reverse complement strand
GCAACAACAGAAAGAAACCACCAGGTAGGATAAGTAATTAAATAAGAGGAAAAGCAGAAAGAAACAACTGGAACATAACATGGCAAAGTCGAGCCAGTACACGGAAATACATATGGAGAATTCTCAGAAGACTAGGGTTGGAAGCCCCATTCAATCCAGCTATCCCCCTCCTGGGTATTTTCCCCAAAGAACGGAAAAGTTCATATCACAGTGATATATGTGCACCCATGTTCATAGCTGCACAACTTGTGATAGCTAAATCCTTGAAATAATCAAGATGCCCATCAACTGCAGAGTGGATGAAAAAGATGTGGCATTTTTATACAATAGAATATTACTCAGCTATAAAAAAGGATGACCTTGAGGCATTCATAGGCAAATGGAGACAACTTGAGACTATCCTCATTAGTGAAATAAATAAGAATCATATTTATAAATATCATATTGTGTCTCTAGTATAAAAAGTAAATAAGAACTACAATAATAAAGCCAAAATGTTTAATTGCTAATGTAAAAAAGAGAGTGCTCTAAGGGATATAACTGCATGTATGTTTGAATGTGTAAAATAGATGACTATATTGCTGAATCTTTGTTGGACCTTTGAGCAGAACTGTTTGTAGTCTGACTGTTTGAATATTTACTATGTACCCTTTAACTTTGTAACTTGAACAACTACATCCAGGATGACAGTACATAATTTATACATTACTGATTTCTTAGTGGGGCTTTTTCTCATTCTCCTTTTTCTTTCTTTCTTTTAGAATTCTGTATTGTTGCTACCTTTTTTCTGTTTTTTTTTCTTTTCTTTAAATAAAATTTTTAAAATGTATAATTGCTATTGTAAAAAAAGAGGAAATAGGAAGTGCTATAAAAGATATAGCTGCATGTATGTTTAGGTGTGTGGGATTGATGACCATATTTCTAGGTTCTTGTTGGATTGCTGAACAGATCTGTTTGCACTCTCACTGCTTTAGGGTCCACTTTGTGTGCTTTAATTCTGTAACTTGAATAACTATTTCTAAAAGAAGGATATGTAATGTATCAACTAGTGATTTCTTACTGTTTATCTTCTTTTCTTGAAATTCTGTAATATTTCTACCTTTTTCCTGTTTTTTTCTCTTTAAATAAAAAATGTATAATTGCTATTGTAAAAAAGAGAAAATAGAAAGTACTATAAAAGATATAACTGCATGTATATTTATGTGTGCAGGATTATTACCCATATTTCTTAGTTCTTGTTTGACTGCTGAACAGATCTGTTTGCAGTCTCACTGCTTGAGTGTCTATTTTGTGTGCTTTAATTTTTGTAACTTGAACAACTATTTCTAAAAGAGCAATATGTAATTTATCAACTAGTGATTTCTTACTGTTTATGTTTTTTTTTAATTCTGTAACATTTCTATTTTTCTGTTTTATCCCTTTAAATAAAAAATTTTTTAAAAATATCCACTTGGATTCTTGGCTTCAAAACTATGAATTCAATATACATTGAGGACTCTCCTGTCCTCCACTAAGTGCACAAAAATTAATTTTTAAAATTTGGTTTATTAAAGCAGAGCCATGCAAAAGACCAATAAATAAGAAGTCCATGAGATTCCCAAAAAAACTGAAACTAGAGGTTCCAATTCAACCCAGCTCTCCCTCTTCTTGATATCTTCCTGAAGAATTAAAAGCATCATACTACAGGGATGACTGCACACCCATGTTTGTAATAGTTAAATCTTGTTTGTAATAAATCTTGGAAGCAGCCGAGATGCCCATCAACCAATGAGTAGATAAAGAAAATGTGGGTTTTATACACAATGGAATACTATTCTGCCATACAGAAGGATGAGCTGGAGACATTTTTAGGTAAGTGGATGCATCTTAAGATCGCACTTTTAATTGAGATAAATTGGACACACATGTTTAAATATCGCACTGTTTCTCTTGTGTGAGAAACTGAAAGTGCAAATAAAGACCGAAATAGATGATAGATATTGAAAAGAAAATAGTCAAATGGGAAAGAGAACAAGGAAAGAGGGAGGGAGAAGAGAAAGAAGGGGAAAAAAAGAATTAACATGTGTAGTGTCCATGTACCAACTCCCCATGACAATGGAATCATAATGTATGAATAACAGTTTTAAAAATAAGTCCATAGAACTGAAGCAGAGAGCACAGCCAGCGAGGCCCGAGATTCCGCTGGGTGGATCCTAAACCTGCTGGAACAGGCGTCTTCGTACGTAGTCCTCTTTTGGAACTGTTTGTTTTCACCAAGCTTTGCTCATGTCCCCGGAGCACGAGTGCCTTTCCGGTTTGAAGATGTTCTTTATGGAGGGCCGCTTCTGCTTCCTCCCCTTTTTTGCCCGGGCCTGGTGCTGCATGCTGAATGGTCCTGCCCAAACTCATTCACTGGCTATCGGCTACATGCAGGCTGCTATTCTCCCCAAATTTTTGTTTTGATTTTTGATCTGAATTTGAATTCAAATTCCAAGAGTAGGTTTTTTTTTTCCATAAATGTTGTAAGGGTTCTGCTGGTAAAAGGGAAAGAGAGGATGGATCACAAGCCAGCAAATATGAGTGTCATGACATCTAATAAATATGCAGTTTCATAGGATGCTTTGTTTTGGCTTTTTCATCATGCTTTGTTTTAATCTACTGTGTACTTCACCCACTTTAAAGGCTGGGTAATATTCCTTTTGCAGAGATTGTACAGTAATTGTTTAACAATTCTCCCAGTGCTGGACATTTAGTTTGCTTGCATTTTTCATTATTGCAGCAAACTAAATAAGGGCATGCTAGCATAAAACTGCTTTTACATGACTCTGATAATGATCTTAGGAGAGAAAATACAGTGATAAGGCAGCGACTAACATTGTTATCATTTTACACTATCCACAAGCTTCTGATGAGAGCAGCCAGTTCATCTTGTGCCTGTTGACATTAGTATTGTGTATTTTTAATACTTTCAAACCCAAGAGGTGAAAATATCTTCTGACTTCAAGCTTTATTACTGGCAATGTTGAAACTTTCCTATATAACTCTTGGCTCTATGTGTTTGATCTTGGATGAATGTCTCACATCATGATTCTATTTCACTGCAATGTGAAGCTATTTCTGATAGAGGATTTTTCATACTGAGGATACCAAGCCTTTTTCATGCTATTAACAAAAAAGTCCCAGTTTTTAATTGACCTCTTACCTGCCCATAATTTCTAGCAAACATAGTACACTTAGTCATTGTGTTGCTTTTTGTTATTCATTTGTGTTGCTTTTGTGTTTTTCTGTTTATCCCTGTAAGAGTTCTCTTGTGTCCCTTTAACTTAATAGTACCTGCCTATAGTACACAGTGTCCATACTCTTTGTGAGGACTGATACATGTACATCACAAATCTTCATTCTTCTTTCCCACTCTCCCTCCCCGCTCCATTGATCTCTATCTTCTTCCCTTTGTGGTGGATAAGTTTTTAAGTTATCTAGTGTATGATTGATTATAATTGATTGTTATGTTTGAAAAATATACCATCACTTATATATATGATATATAAAAATATATTCTTTTTAATGTCATATTCATTCTATTCTTCCTGACCTCTATAGTCCAGCATTTATTTAACAAATCATCTATTGTAAGCTAATCATTTCTATCACTACAATTTCACATAGGTCATATTGGCTTTGTATTTCATTGATTTCATGGTATGACATTTGATACATGCCAATTAGAATTTACTTTTACTTTATTATAAGTAGTAACTTTACTAAAATAGAACTACTGGCATGTTCCCATTTGAAAGTAGCTTCAGGTTTTTCTATATTAGTTTGATTTGTGAATTTTCATTCATGTTTCCTTTTAGTATTTTAATATTGTACCATATGAAGTCCCAACTCTTAATTATGACTTCAGCCCAACTGTAGAATTTGAATAGTTAGCAAACTGCTTTATATTTGTTACAGTAACTGATTCAGTACCTTCTTATTTGTGTGATTTTTGTCCCCTGTTGAGCTTTCTAAGTTTCTTTGTCGTTTCTATCATCTTTCTTTAGCCTTAAAGACATTTGTTTTAATGTTACATGGTATAGGAAAGGTAGAAATCATGTTTTTAATTCAACAGTGTGAATTTTATAAATACATAATTAAACTTGCACTTGACATTAAACGTAAATAACAACTTCCAACTCCTTCTGGGCACAACAAGAATTTTTGTCCACTGTACCCCCTACTTCACTGGTCAATGGCTTTCTCCTGGATGACACTCTGGCGTGACACTCAGTCAGCAGCCCCCTGCACATCAAAAGTGGCAGGTGTCCATTCCCATCGGTCAGTTTCCATGACCTGCTGCCTATAAATATTCCTGACTGGGAAGCTGGACTATTAGTATACAACAATGCAGTCAGAATAAAAATCACCTTCACTAAGCACCAGTTTCAGCTTTTATGATACAGATTTGCATCTGCACTATCAAGAAAATTCCTCTCTCTATATATCACGTATTTTATATTGCTACCCTTTTGTGATTTCTTTAAGCCTTTTCTTGCAAATTCAACACTGGAAAGCTTGGATCACACCTTCAGATGACTCGTTTGTTTTGAGACAGTTTAAGGGTAGTTGGCTGTCCGTGAAGGAGAAAGTGGGCATCTTATTATTGCCTTTTGACATGAGAGCAGCCTGACTTGGCAAGAATCCTTTTCTTTTTGTGTCTAAGGTAAGAAATATTTGTGAAGACAAGTATTTAAGACAAAAATAAGCCTAATGATAGTTCACTTTGCAAAACTGATTTATTTTGCCTTGGTGTGTTTTTTCTTGTATCTTAAAATGAAAAACCTCACCAGAATCTGACACCTTGTCTCTCCTATTAATTTTATTCACTGTTTAGTAAGTTCATTTGAATTATATAGGAGACCATCTCTTAGATCAAAGACACCTTGGATGTCACTTTCAATTCTTGTCTCTGTTCTTAGAATACACATTTATTTCTGTAGAAAAGCTAAAAGCTTTGGTTTGATCTTTAGGTCCTGTCTTCTATGTCAATTGTTCCTCTGGTCTCTTTGCATTTTCCTCTTGATTAGGGGATATTTTATCGGTTCATAGTTGATCTTACTGAATTTATTTTGTACTATGTCTCTTAAGGGTTGGAGGGATTCCATGTCTACTTACTCACACTGCTACATACTGGCTCGTGTGGAACTATTTTTTATGTAACCAAGTTTCCTTTGCATATGTGCCTCAGTAGCAGCCTTTATTGCATTACAGTTTTCTGTCTCTATTACAAAATGGCCCCTTGAAACTTTGTGAGGCCTCCAAGATATATTTTCTGTAATTCTTTCATTTGTGGAAAAAGGAGCACCGCTTTCAGTGATGTTTCCCTTAAAAGCAATAGAGTCATAGGATTATAGACCATTGCACTTAAACAAATATATCATAATATTGTGTTCTTACAGCACATATGGTGACTTTTTTAACTTTACTGAATTATCATTCACACATAGTGAAATTCAACTATTTTAAAAGTTCAGTGTGATGAATTTTGCTGTTGTATACAAGCAAGAATCTTCACCACAATCAAAGCACAGAACATTTGGACTGTAGTTAGAATGCTGACTGTCCTCTGAAAGCCACATGTTGAAGGCATGGTCCCTGGGTGCTACTGCTGGAACCTTCAAGAGACAGGGCCTAAGTAAAGGCCTTTGGGTCACTGGGTATACAACTGTCTGGGGTTACAGGACCACGGGGACTTTGCTTCCTGGTTGATAAGTGAACATTTTTGCACCACTCTGCACTCCTGCCACGCAGTGCTAAAACTCCACAGGTCCCAAGCAATGACATCAGCCCATCAGGAGCTAAAGCTTCCAAAACCCTAAGCCAAACTTATCCTTTACTCTCTGTATGTTGGTTATCTCAGGTGTTAGTTATACTGACAGAAAACTGACTAAAATGTAGACTACCCTAAAATATTTCTCTGCTTTTTATTTGCCATCTACTTTCCTCCAGAAAACAACTGATCTGATTTATGTTCCTAGAGTTTTGTCTTCTCTGGAAATTCCTGTAAATCAAATAATACGGTATATGTTTTTGGTATTATTGTGTATGAACACTGTGTCATTTCACTGCTATGCAGTATTTACAACTCTACATTCTTAGCCACTTGGAAGTGGATAAATATTTGGTTTGCCAGTTTTAAGCTGTGGTGGGTGATACTGCTGTGAAGATCCACACATGCATCTGTGTAGCTGTGTTTTTGTTCCTCTTGTGTAGACACCTAAGAGGAGGGTACTGGATCCCAGGGCAAGTTCGCTTTGAGTCGCATAGAATGAATGCTCAGTGCCGTCGTATTTTCTGACATGGCCGCACTGCTTTGCACACCACTAAGAATGAAGCTCAGTGTCCCACCTCCTCGCCAGGGTTTGGTAGAGCTGGTGGTGCAGACTTTACCCACAACAGTGGTGCATTGTGCTATCTCATTGTCATTTTAATTTGTACTTCTGTTCAATTTCCTTTTTTCATGTATTTACTAATCATTAGTATGTCTTCTTTTCTGCAGTTTTTTGTTCAATTCTTTTGATCATAAAGTGGAAAATTTCTTTTTATATTCTGGACACAAGGCGAAAATATATTTTGCAACAATTTTCCCTTGGTCTGTGGTTTATGTTTGTATTTCCATAGCTGTACCTTTCAAAGAGGAAAAGGAATTTTGAGAAAGTAAATTTTGTCATTTTTATGCCTTATAGTTTTTTGAACCCTTTAAAAACCCTTAACTCAACTCAAAATCACAAAGGTTTTTCTACTAATGTGTTTGTTTTTTTTTAGAAGTTCTAGAGTTGTTGCTCTTGTAGTTTGGTCTGTGATCTATTTCAAGTTATATTTGATATGGCTTAAAACAAAGGTTGGGTTTTGCTTTTATTCCATACAAACATCTAACTATCATAGGACTTTTGTTGAAAACAGTGTATTTTCCTCCCAAAATTACCTTAACATTTTTATACAAATAAATAGACTCTATATACATGCTTCTCCTGTCTTCTGCTGCATGATGGGTCTATTTTCACCCCAGTATCACATGCCCAGAGTTGCAACATCTTTAGGGAAATCTTCATATCAAGCAATAGAAGAGCTCCAGTCTACTCCGTGTTTCTCAAAACCAACCTTCCACCAGCACGATTCCTTCATGCCCAGGGCAAGTTAGTCTTCGTTTTGTTAAGTACCCAATCCAAAAAAAAAAAAAAAAATATATATATATATATATATATATATATGCTTTATTTGAAGTCCACTGATTGAAAATTAATCTTTTTTTTTGTGACAGGTTCTCACTGTGTAGTTAAAGGCTGGCCTTTAACTCCCTTTTGTATGCTAGGCTGGCCTTAAACTCATAGCAATCCTCCTGTCTCAGCTTCCCAAGTGCTGGGATTACAGACACCATGCCCAGTTTAATCTCTGTAAAATACACCTTCACAGAAGCACCCAAAAGAATATGTGACTGCACAGCTGGGCACTGTATTCTAACCAAAATAATGCTTGATATTTACCATCTCAGATCTGTTAAAAATAGGTCCTTTCCTCTATGCTGGAATATAAAGTCTCTAAATACCAATTCAGAAGATGTTTTTGGTGGGTCAAATCTTTAATGACTTCACTTGTGCTCAGTAATTCCATTGTGAGGAGAAGGGTAGTAACATCTCCAGCTATGACTGTGAAATTTTTGCCTGATACATGAATTGTGATCAATGACTACAGTGGATGTTTAAATTTTTAAAACATTTATTACAGTAAAAGTAACAATGCCATGAATCCCACTCAACATATCTCCCCGCACTTCAAACACACTTTCCCTGTTATTTTGGCCCCTTCATGAAGCAGTGGCGCTGGGCGTCCTTTATCCAGCGTGTCTCTAATGTCACTCGTACGAGCACCTCAGTATCTCAGATTAACTCAGAAAGGTTTTCCTTAGTGGGTATCCTGATTAAGGAAGTCACACGGTGCTAGATCTGGTAAACAAGGACACACCACACTGGTTTTGTTTGACAGAAACTGTCATAAGTGATTTGAATCAATTTGGGACATTAAAGCAGCCACAAACAGATATTTATGAGAGGGAACTTCCAGAACTTTCCAGAATGTGGCAAGAGCCATGGAATCAGTGTGTTCAAAGTGAGGGGAAGTAATTTTAGGGGAATTAATGGCAATATTATTTCTTACTGTGATAATTTTTAATTTCTATTTTAATCTAAATATTCACTATGTTTTATCACATCCTATATTTCTTTTATTTGCCTGCATATTTATTGTCTTACTAAGGAATTAACTCATTGTTATTAGACATTTTTCCTCTTTGGCTCTACCAGTATTTGAGTTTTGCAGTCCCTGTCAGCTGATGTAAACATAGCCATTTTACCCTTTAAATAATACTGATCTCATGATATGTCTTTTCCCATCCGTTTATTTTCACTTCCCTGACTCATAGGTGAAGCACGTCATTTCTAGATCACACAGAGCTGGGTCTTGGTTTTCTAGCCACTGTGATAATCTCTGCCTCTTTCATGGAATACTTAAGACATTGTTTGGCATAATTGTATATCTGGCCTGTGTTTTTGCATGTTTGGTTAATTATTGTTCCCACAGTTCTTCTCATCTCTCATTCTTCTTTTCCTGCCCTTTTATTTTGGATTATTTTTACAAGATTAGAAGTTTTAAAATGTGATAGCATTAGAATTCAGTTTTAATCTTATAAAGTTTTCAGCACACTCTCACACTGTTAGTATTTTCTTTAGAGACTGTAATTTATATCTAACTTTTCATCATCTACTGCAGTAACTCTGTTACCGCGTCACATGCAGTATTCCAAAAGTTATAACAGCGTAACCTCATCCTTTAGTCTGGGTCGTCTTATCCTCAGTACAATGTGACACTGTGAGCCTTACAAGGGTTTTATAAGTACATGGCTTTGCATTAAGAAGTTACATGCACTATACAGGAACTCTTGGTATATCTTTTAAACAATTAGATTTATTTGCATTTACTCAGTAGTTTTTATTTATAAAGCTTTCCTTTCCTTCCTGGGTGTCCAGATTTTAATTTTCTATTATTTTCCTTTACACAATATAACTTCCTCTAGTACTTCTTATAGTATGGATCTGATAGTGGATCTTAAACCCCCTTTAAGTTTCTTCTTGTCAAAATGCCTTCATGTTGCCTTGGATCTTGAAGGAGATACTCTCCAGATACAGATTTTTGGGCTAGTGACTTACATTTTGAAAATGTTGTTACATTGTATTCTGGCATCCATGGATTCTAATACCATGTTGGCTGCTAATCAAATTACCTATCCCTTAAATGGAATGTATGTTACCCATTTCTTGATCTTAAAATTTTCCTCTAATTTGTCATTTCAACAGTTTACTGTGATATGTCTTAGTACACCTCATTGCTTTACATGCCTTAATGTTTACTGACCATTATGCATTTGTAAATGTCTCTCATTGATTTTGAATCTTCCACATCTTTTTTATTTAAAAGCTTTATCCTAAACCAGTGTCCATCTCTCTGTGTCCCAAAACTTACCCCATATAATGGACCACTTAAAAGCATCAAATAGATCCCAGGGCTCTACACTGAGTTCTGCTGTCCTCTACTCTTTGCCACCTGTACTGGGCTGTTACAGGTGCATTTGTTATTTTATTTCCAATGCTGAATTTTTCAGTTCTAGAACATCTATTGGCACGGTGTCCTTTTCTACCATTTCCATTTCTCTTTGAACACCTCCATCTTTTCATTCTCTGTGACCATTGCATCTCATTCACTTTGCTCACCCTAGATATAACACCCTCTTTAACAGCATATAGGTTTCTTCCAATCTCTGCACCATCTCAAAATATCTTTTTCCTCTTGAGTAAGCATCAACAAACCTCCTGTGAAGGGCTGGAGAGTAAGTATTTTAGGGTTATGGGTTTCTTCCATGTACTGGTTTGTTGGTGGTATATATATATATATATATATATATATTCTTTTAAAATTTGAGAAAAAACCCTAGCTGGAGAGTGACACAGAGGCAGCCTGTGAGGTGAACTGGGCACCTGCTGAGCTGGCCGACACTTGCCCTTGACAACGTGTTCCTCTGTCCTGTCGCATTACCTCGGGTGTTCTGACTGTGTTCCATGTTGCATCGCATGAGTGCTAATTCATGGGGAATCTGGATCTTTTGTCTTCTACCTTGAAGAGAGTTGTTTATTCTAATAAGCAATTGTCCCAGATGAATTTCACCTACAAATTCTGTTTCTTGTGCAATCATTGTGCAGTCTCACTTTGGTCTTTATCTCATCTACTTCGAGTTCATTAGAGAACATTTGTGAGCCCCAGCTGGCTCATTCTCCGCAGTGGCTACTTTTTCCTGCTTAAACATTTTTCATTCTCAGAGCAAATTACCTCAGCTTGAGTTGAGTTGAGTTGAGTTGAGTTGAGTTGAGTTGAGTTGAGTTGGGCTGGGCTGGGCTGGGCTGGGCAGGGCTGGGCTGGGCTGGGCTGGGCTGGGCTGGGCTGGGCTGGGCTGGGCTGGGTTGGGTTGGTTCAGTTCTTTCCAGCAGCCCCACCCCACAGCCTCTGTGTTTCTCCAGCTATGCTTGCACCCATGCTGAACACCATGAAATAGGAAGTAGCTACACAAACCTCCCGTCCTCAGACCATGTGTTCCCAGAAAGCCTCCAGTGCTTTGGGTAGCTGCTTTTTGAACTCCAAGCATTCGTTATGGTTATTTTCTGTGAGAGGCTGAGTCCAGAGTGATCTTTCAGACTATCCTTACCATTAGTGGATCTCAAACCATTCTCCACATTACAACTACCTTTATTTTTCCATTAACCTTTGAATTAGGAGACTCTGTCTAGAACTGAGCATAATAGGCTTATATCTGTTTTATCTCTACCTAGGTTCTTAAGCATGTCCCTTTTGTATCCAATGAGGAATGAGTTGAAGAGTACAGCAACCACTGACTCCATTTCAGTGATCCTGGTCTTTGATCCAAGGTCTCCTGACCCAAGTGTCAGACTTTCTGTCCGTAATAACCATCAGTGCCCTCTCAAATGCTGCAGGCATAAAAACTCATCCACCCAGCAACATTTTATGCTTTTGTTCTTGTTTACAATTCCTTTGCCATTTACTACAATGCAACAATTTTTAAACTCCTATATGTATTGCTATAACACATCTAAATATTTTGATTCATGACAGATGCAGATAAAGATGAAATGATGGTTTTTAAAACAATTCCCACACAACCAGGGAGTAATACTCCCTTTTTCTCATCAATCAAGGTCCAGCACACCAGAACTAGAGATGACGTAATGATCTTCATTGATTACGGGATGCCAGTCCTGTTCCTGTGTAGAAGATGAAGTATGTATCGCCTATTCACACACAGACTCCATAATCTGTACCCCTTGACTTTCATTCATTTTCTGTTGCTAATGGCACAATGCCACAGACTGGGTAAATTTTGAACAAAAGAGGTTTTATTTCATCTCACAGTTGTGATCTAAGGTCAGGAAAGCTGCCTGTGATGGGATTTTTGTTGACAGCCCCAAAACAGCTTGGGTCATCAGAAGGCAATAGAAAGGAAATAGGAAAGGGACCCAGGAAACTGGCTTCTACGGCAGACCACTGACCCTGCAGTCCACTAGTCCTATGAATGCATTAACCCATTCATGAAGGCAGAGCCCTCCTCATCTGTCACAGATTTCACCTGGCCCTCCACTTGCCCATTTCACAGTGGGCATTAAATTTCAGCATGGACTTCTGAGAGACCAAACCGCAACACACTTCCATGGTTTGAAAGTGAAATTTCTGCTCAGATGTTGATAGATTGCTTCTCTTCATCTTAGTTTAGAGATAACACCTGCCTTGTGAATTATCATTATCTAAGTATCTAAGAGCCAGCTAAGAGGAAACATGCTAGGCGTATCCAGTGTGCTGTTACAGTGTCCAGACTTGACGATGGCCAGATTTATGACCTGCATCCTCCCCTGGAGTCACACAGACTTGGCTTCTAGCTCAGCTCTCACACAGATTGCTCACAAGCACTTGGCCAGGGCCTTTCCAGACCAGGGCCATGCAAAGTACCCTTTCTGCTCACATCATAATGTAAAGCAACATACCACTTCATTCATCAAGGAAGACCTGCTGCAGAATAACCTGGCATCTGAGCGAGCAGTGCTGTTGGTGAATGGCTTTTGGCTAACCCTTCATTCCAAAAGCTTTCTGCAGGCTTGGGATGGAGAAGTCAGCACGATCAGACTTCAACTTAGACAAGTGAAACTCGCAGCTCCAAACTTCCTCAGCAATGCAGCTTCCCTGACCTAAGTGTGCACTGACACTGAGGGGGAGGCATTTTCGGGACTTAGTAAAATATTTATACATTAAAAATATTTGAGTCCCTACTGTGTGCCAAGTATAGATTATAACTGAGACGCATCGTTGGAGATACCTGCATTACTGAGCTCTCAATGAATGGAGAAGATGGCGCACATCACACAAACCATAAACACAACACATTGATGCACAAGGGCAGCGATTGCCCTGAACAAATTTTGAAAGAGCAAGCAACGTGTGTGGAGGGTGAGAGTAGTAGTAAATGATAGTTTATGATCTCAACTAAGGACACTGCCTCCCTGAGGAGAATGGTAACTGAACAAAGCCCTGAGGGAGATGAAGAAACCAGCCCCGGGGAAGCACAGAGAGAATGCTTGTGAGGATGTCTGCAGCATCACAGAGATGTGTGTGGCCGCAGAAAAGGGAGTGAGGTAGGGATGAAAAAGAGCAATGATGGGAAACCAGGTCTCAGAGGACCTGTAGGACTTGGGCTTTCACTACAAGTGACTTGGGAGATTTTGGAAGGTTTTGATCCAAGGTGATGGTTTGCTCCAGCTACCAGGCAAAATAAAGCTTGAAGCAGGGCAGAGATAAATCAGGCTGTTTCCACGGAAGTCCAGAAAGTGATTTATGGCAGGAGAAGCAGTAGTGGCCAATATCTGGAAAAGGAATATATTTCGAAGGTGGAACCAAAGTGACTTTGTTGACTTTGACATAGGAATGAGAGAAAAGAGTCACCACGATGAGTTTACACTGAGAAAAAAACAGAAAAACTGAGATATGAAAGGGAGGGAGGGAGGGACGCATGAGGGTGAACAGGGTCAGGAATTCATAGGCAGGATGAGGGGTTGAGAAGATTTAAGTGTCACTGAGGGAATTAGATTGGCAGGGCTGGAATTTAAGAAAGTTCTAGATTTAAGACAGGAATTTGGGAGTCTTTGGTATAGGAATGATATTTAAAGTCACGGAAATAAAGGTATCATTTCATAAAGCTGGCCAGAAATCTTTTCAAAGAGAAAGTTTCACATTTCCAAATTCCCCGCTGAAAGCGCATCCAACAGCGAGCTCCTGCTGGCTGCCAGGCTCCGGGAGCCCTGGCGCAGGTGCCCAGCTTGGATGCGCCTGCTGGTGCCGACGGGTTGGCAGGGACACATTGGCAGGGACATGTCGGCAGCCGTCAGGAGTCATGGCAATGGCGGGCTTGGCTCTGAGCACCTGAAGCAATTACATTCTCCCCAGTCCTGGCAGCTTCTCCAGAAGAGAGACAGAGGGCTGCCAGCCTCCCACCTTGACTGCAGAACTGTCTCACTAATGAGAATCTGGTGCTCCAATAACACTCTGTGCTGTCAAGTTTTTATAACCAAAAGAGAGGAAAGAAAACAATTCTTAAAGATGATAGACGCCCTTCAAGCAGGGTGGATACGGAAGTCATAGGCCCCGCAGATAATGAGCTATCCGTTATAGAAGATCGAATATTTTCCCCAAAAAATAAAATAGGTATGTTATGTTTAGGGAAACAACAGGAAAGGTCAAAGATGATTCAAGGCCAAGAGAGACTGCAGGGCGTCTATGTTAAGGGACAAACAGTGCTGGGCTTGGAAAACCAGGAGGACTGAGGTAGGTGGTGGGAAAGAGAGTAAGCCAAAAAAAAAAAAGCCCAACCAGAACTGGGCTTAGAATCACCCATCTGACTTTCTGGGTGGACCTGGAAGGGTATGATTCAGTGCTCAGACCTGGGCTCTGAGCCGAGACCTGGGCTTGCTTCAGGCAGACAGGGCCAGCTCTGGCTTAAGACACCATCTAGTGAATAGCTTCTGCTCAGCTTTCCCCATTGTCCCACCAAAGGTCTATGAGCAATTTCAGAAAATGAGACAACTCAAAAAAAAAAAAAAGAACAAGTTCTAAGAGTCTACCAATCGCCAGAAGATAAGAGTGATGCGCAAATACAAAAATCAATAGGACTGGACCCAAAAATGTACACTGTGCCCGCCCTGGTCTAGGGTGACAGGACCATGTACCCCCCTCCCTCCACCACCAGCTCCACTCAGAAGGCAAGGACAGTGGCACCCTAAGGCTTTCAGATGGCAAGGACTTTGCCTTGGAAGCAGCCTGAGTTCTAGTTCTCCTCTCTACCTCCATTACCCATCAGTAAGAACGCAGCAAGGCTGCAAGCCATCCTCAGGCATCGCCAGTGACAGCTGGGCATGGGAACAACACCTGAGAGCTCCTCTGCTAGCCCGAGGCTGCTCGCCTTCCCCTTCCTCCTCTGCGTGATTTTTCCCTTTGTCACAGCTCTGTCACACTCTATTGGATTAACGGCTTCCTGTCCTTCCTTTCCTGAATTTAAATTTTCATTTAATAAATCGCAGCTGTACCTGTTCATGGGGTAAAATGTGCTATACAATATGCAATAATAAAATCGGAGCCATTAGTACACCCCTCGTCTTGAACATTTATTTTGATGTTGAAAGCATTCAAAATTCTCTTCTAGCTATTTGACAGTAAATTATTAAATACAGTAATCCTACAGAGCACTGGAACTTAATCTTCACGTTCAACTGTAGTTTGCACCCGTTACTAACCATTCTGTATCCCTCTAACCCTGAGTGATTTCAAGTTGGACAGAGCCCAAGAATTCAGCGTGACTGCACTCAGCTCCAGAGTGGGATCATTCATAAGACCAGGATCTAAGTTGTTGTTTAGGGCCCAAACACAAGTTCTCAAGGATCAAGAATTCCTCCCAGACCAAGGCAGATTGGAACAGCATCTTTACAACCTGGAAGAACATGATGGTAGCCATGGAGACACCCAGCCAGGGAGGCAGAGCAGCAGGGCACCCCGGGACTCTCGGCTTCCATGCAGTGCACACCTTCCCACATCAGAGCGTGGGAGAGCTGCTGAGTTACCAGTGGATTTTGGGTGTGAGGATGCAGGAAGATGCGGGGGTCAGGAACACGCCTGACCTGTAGAGGTTCTGCTCAGTGGGAAGATAAAGAACATTCTCACTGACCTGGCGCACAGAGCCCTGGGAGACCTTGCTGTCATTCCTGAGCAAACCTGTGTTCCTTGTCATCCACGCAGACCCATCCGCCCAGCAGCTTCTGCTCCCTCCCTGGGTGCCCAGAAGGGAGGCGCACATCTCACCGCTCTGCCACCACTGTTACACCTGCTGACTGCTCGGCAGGGACCGACTCCTGTACCCCAGTACCTACCACAGAGCGGGCTTGGATCAGATGGAAAACACACATTGATGGCCGTGCAACCCTGAATGTGCCCGATCTTGCCAGACAGAAAACATAGCATAAAAGACACATGGAGTTCATTTGTGAATTTTCCCAACCTGCTAGAAACAAATCAATGAGACTCCCACATTGGGGCTGGAGGATTTATTGGCACAGAGTGTTAGAGAGACCTTGGAGAAGCAGAGCTTAAACTTTGCCCTGATGCCTCTTTGATTGCACCCTGTGAATCTGTAAATCTTTCATAGGAACTCTCCTCTCCAGGGAGGAGGCTGACAGGTGCACGGGCTGTCACTGAGGAGTGTCTGATAACAGGAACGCAGGGCTGAAGGTGCTATGCTTTGGTATCATGTTTTTGGCTCCAGGAGACAGTACCTATGAAAACTATTTTCTGATTTTAGTGTCTCCATGCATAAGTAAATAAATACAAGATAATTTGATTTAGTGGATAGGCTTGGTTTAACAGTGATATTGGCAATTTTATTATTTGGTATGATTGCTCAATTTTGTTATGAGTTATGGTTTTTAATCTTTTACTGGGCCTAATTTATAGATTAAACTTGATCTTATGCATGTACAGAGGTGCAGGAAAGACCAAGTGTATCAAGGCCTCAGTACTGCCCATGGTTTCGGGTATCCCCAAGAATCTTGGAGCGCACCCCCTGTGGGTTCAGGGAGGTCCTGTAAATGTTTCTTAAGTTGACACGTGAATGAATGAATTTGCTGGGGGCTGATTATGTCACCCCATGACAACTAAGGAGCTGAGTGCCCTTGGTGATCTCATTATTTGCATTTTACAGGAGAGACAATTGGGCCTCGCCGACGTGAACAGGCGTGGTGCTGAGATGTGAACTCAGGCCTTCCTGGTGCCAGTGTGAGAGCTGGCTTTCACTGCGCCCTGTGAGCTGCTGAACAAAGGCCCATATGGTTTGTGCAGGCACGAAGCCTGATGCCCTCCAGCTGGGTGGGGCCTTCCCTGCCCTCATCAAATGCACAGCTTTGACCCTTGGCCCTGATTTCGCTGCTTATCAGATGGAAGCAGCTGGATGAGCCACTCTCCCAATGTTCAGGACCCACTGGGATCCCCTGGGGAAGGTGTAAGCTGTTTGCTGGGCCCAAGAAGGTTTCTGTGTGGGCTTCATGTCTCCTCCACTAGTAAGTAACGTTCAGGAAACCAACACAGGAATGGCAGGGAATGAGCACCCCAAGGTAGAGGGAAGGGGTTCGCTGTCCGGATCTGCCTGGCAATGACCAAGTTCTTCATCCACAGCCACTTGTGTTGGGACTGAGCCTTGAGCTGTGCACTGCCTGCTCTCTGTCTTCACTGCGCCTGGGGCTGTGGCTCATACTCTGGAGGGCTCCAAACATAGAGCTTCACCTCCTGCAGACACACGTCCATCTTTCTCAATGCCAGAGGCTTCGGTTTTCTGTGATTCTGCCAGAAAACCAAAGGCTCTGCACAGGGAAGCTGAACGGTCCTCACTGAAAGCCGGAAGAAACTGAGAACAGACTCTCAGAGACAATGCCCAAGACCAAAAAGGCCCCTCCAGTTCCTCAAAAACTAGGACTGGAGATCTCGTTTGAACCAGCTATTCCCCTTCTGGGCATTTTCCCAGAAGAATTAAAAACATCATATCACGGTGATATATGTTCACCCATGTTTACAGCAGCACAATTTGTAATAGCTAAATCCTGAAAACAACTCAAATGCCCATCAACCTAGGAATGGATTTTTAAAAAAAGATGTGGTATTTTTATGCAATGGGGTACTACTCGGACATAAAGAAGGATAAATGTGAGACTTTTATAGGTAAATAGATACAACTTGGGAGCGTACTCATGAGTGAAAAAATCAGGCTCACACGTGTCAACAGTGTATTATCTCCCTGGTATGAGAAACTGAAAGAGTAAATAAGGTCTAAAATGTACAATACACACTGTGAAATGGGAAGAAATCGTTAAAAAGAGAAAAGGAGCTAGGATGAGGGGAAGGGGAAAAGGAGGAAGGGAAAAGAGAAGAATGTAGGTAGTAGTGTCTCTCAGTTCATAGAAAAGGAAGCTTTGTGTTTGTAGAAATTAGAGAATTTTTATTCCCTTGTCTTGTACTTTGAGTAACTACTTTAAAGATAATAATAATATGCAATGTATTAACTATTATTTTGTTTAATCTTTTTTCCACAAGATAAACAAGTTTAAAAAAAAAAGAAGAAGAAGCGCCTCCAAAGAAGCTCCTCTTTGTTCTATTTTTGTCCATCGAGGCAGCAACCTCTCAGTAGGAGCCGCCCACGTGTGAGATGGGTCACTCCTCCTCCATTTCCAACCTGCACCCCAGTCACCCTGACACCCCCAGAACTGTGCTCCGCCAATGCTCTAGGCATCTTCTGATCCCCTCAAGCTGACATAGCACAGTTCACTATCACGCCTCACAATTTCTCAGGCCTTCGACAGGAAGCTCCAAAGTACACTGCCACATGCACACATCGAGCGTCACTTAAGATTCAGGTTGCAACTTCTCCAAATTCTATAGCCACGTGAAGGATTTTTCTCTTAAAGGAAGTACCCAAGCCCAGCTCTACTTATCCCTTTGTGATCAAGCCAGAGAAAGGCATTGAAACATACACCACGGTTTTCCAGTGACATAAAAAGACTATGAATAATGTGGGTGACAACAGGGAGTGAAGAGAGTTTGTCTTCAGTGTCTGTGTCCACTGGAACCTCTCCCAAGCTCCAGACCTGAGCCAGATTGAGCACACCCCTCCTTTATCTGAACGAGTTCCTTTACAGCCATCCGCTCTGCCCTTGAGTTACAAATTTCCTGTTTCCTGAGAAAAGTGCCCTTTTCTCCCTTCTTTCTTTATTCTTTGTCCTTTAATGTAAAACAAGTGCTCATTCTCCTCAGATGCTTTTGGGCCTGTAAACATTCAGACGATGCACTGGGATTTCACAGCCTGATTTCCACTGCACAGGGCCATCCTGAGGACCTGCAGATGCTGTGTCGCGGAGACATCTGCTGGAGCCACCTCACAGCACAGCTGTAGGACACAGCCACCCAGGGAGCCACTTCACATGGTGCCACCCAGTAGCCTTCCAGGTTACTTTGTGCCTACATGATACACCTTGTTGGCTTCATTTCCTGCCAGCCCTGAACAAAAGGAAAATGAATTAATATTTATTGAGCATCCTCTGTGGGCTGGATTCGACACCAGATGCTTTCCATGTGCCACTGTAAGACTGGGTCACCACCCCTAGAATTAGCTAGCAGGATTCTTATCCAAACAGCAATGGAGAAACCCACTCACATGCTGCTACCAGACTTCCTGCATCAGGAAAGCAGCAAGGTCTAAGGAGACTCAGCTTATTGTTCTGCTGGGGTTTCACGAGTGATTCCTCTAGTCGATGATGTCACCCATAGTTTGACATTTCCATCCAAATATTCAAAAAACTTATCATATCCATCAGGAAGGTGAGATGTCTGGCTGTCACCACTTAGTCAAGTCAGACCCATTCCAGACACCAGTACATTTACTCCTCAATCAAAAAGTTGATAACCTCATTTGGGAAGTGAAGTTTCAAAGGTGCTGAGCAGTGTGCCCAAGTCTGCACTACCAGCAAGTAATTGGCCTGAGCTGCCAACTCAGCAGTGCTCTCTTACCCTAGTCTTGTTGGAACCTGACCTCTCTGCAGCCCTGTGCTCACATTTCTGTGAAGCAGACCCTCAAATGTACTGAAAGTATTTTTTATAAGCAAAGGCAGCTTAGTAGTACACCATGAGACCCCAACATCAGCAAGAGTGGAAAAGAGAAACCTGTCTGAACTTCACCTGGAGCAGAATTATAGGTCACTGAGCACCTATTTTAAAACCAAAATGTATCACTACCGTTTGTACATCCTTGGGAAACATCTTAATAAGCAGGGAGTACAGAGCATAGTCAAGACCATACTGCGACCGAGAAGTAACAAATGAGCTGGAGACGGATTGGTGCTGAGGAGCAGCAGTGTCTGATTCCAAAGTCAACCACCCAGAGCCCCGGCCCCAAGCTCCCATAGTCCACCATCCTCTCCAGAGTTGCGACTCCCCACCTGTCTGTGGCTTGCCAATTAATCTTCTGTAGGTCTTCAGAGCTTGAGTAAAGGTCTGGGAATTTCCCAAAGGCAGAAAATATTTAGTTGTTAACTATCTCTCTGGGGCCTATTATTTTAGGATTTAATGGACTTCAGTTAGGTATGCTTAAACGGGAATTGTTATTACAGTTTTCTTTCACTTTATGAACAAAGAACAGAAGTCAAAATACCCAACACTGTTAGTTCTGCCTCATCCACATTCCATGTGACCTTGACCTTGACCTTGCCAAGCATCAGTTGTTTCGCATACAAAATAGAACCCTTTTCCTGAAAGTGAGGAAGATGGAATGGCCTTTTGCAAGTGAAAACATGGATGTCCTTTGTGTATCGTCCTAGACATGTTCCACAAAGATGTGGAAAAGTGAGCTGGAAATAACAGCAACAACAAATTTGTAAGAGGTAGTGTGTCTCTAAGTTGAGACTGACTTCTGCCTGGCCCTGCTACCAGACCTAGGAACAATTGGAGGCCAGTTCATCACCATCACCAGCATCACTATCACCCTCATCATCATCACCACCATCACCATCACCATCA
>PVLA01013823.1:0-34441 GCA_004027455.1 Hydrochoerus hydrochaeris | reverse complement strand
GTGCACTGCAATAGCCACCAAAAAGATACAGGCCCTATAATACAGGGCAACAACCATACAGATAAAACTGCAAAGCAGGTGGCTTTAAGTGCCCCTACCACTTTGCTCCTGGAGGTCAATACTCTATCAGAGACCTGTCCAAATGAGCCTCTCCAAACTCCCAAGATGGGAAAAACAGAACTTCTAGCCTATTTCCAACAGGCCCATAAGTTAACCCATCTGGGGACAAAAAAGTTGTGCTTTTTGGCCAGAAATTAATCAAAAGATAGTCAACTGTCAGCCGCCCAAATTAAGGAACTAGCAGAACAAGTTACCAAAAGTTGCCAAGCTTGCTAGGTTGTCAATGCTTTCCCCTCCAAATCCCCAAAAGGAAAGAGATTATGAGGAACCCGGCTGGGACAATTCTGGGAAGTGGATTTTACTGAGATAAAGCCAACTAGATATGGGCTTAAATATTTGTTAGTCTTTATAGACACTTTCTCAGGATGGACTGAGGCATTCCCTTCCAAAAGGGAAACTGCACTGATGGTAGTTAAAAAGTTGATGGAAGAGATCTTTCCTCTTTTTGGCCTGCCAAAGGTAATTGGGTCTGATAACGGACCGGCATTTGTGGCTCAGGTAAGTCAGGGTTTGGCCAAGATATTGGGGATTGATTGGAAACTTCATTGTGCTTATAGACCCCAAAGTTCATTACAGGTAGAGAGAATGAATAGAACAATCAAAGAGACCTTGACAAAATTAGCCAAAGGACTGGCTCTAAAGACTGGACCATGCTCCTACCTTATGCTTTGTTCAGAGCTAGAAACATTCCTTCTTCCCAGCTGCCTAATCTAACTCCCTTTGAGATCCTATATGGAACCCCTCCCCCAATTTGAGACCTCAGCCCCCTACTTAAGGACACCCATTTACCCCATACCTTTTTAATTGATAGACTCCAGGCTCTAGACCAAATTCAGAAGGTCCTGTGGTGCCAACTCTCTTCAGCCTACCAGCCAAGCAATGGACCCGCTCATCACCAATACAACGTGGGAGACTTTGTCTACGTCTGTTGCCATCAGATACAGACCCTAAAACCTCTCTGGAAAGGACCCTACCAAGTACTCCTGACTACCCCTACAGCAGTTAAAGTTGATGGCATCATGTCCTGGATCCACACATCTCACCTCAAGCCAGCACTGCCACTGCCAGAGCCTCAATGGAAATTGGAAAAGACTGAAAATCCCCTCAAGTTATGGGTTCATAGGGTTACTATTCCTCCTCCTCCTTCCCCTAGGAGAACTCAATCCCAATCCCCATAAACCTTGGAAATGGACAATGTCTAGATGGGAAGATGGAAAGACTTTACACACCTGGGAAGGAATGGGGGGCCATCCTTTCAGATACCCCCCTGTCAGTTAACCACTCATCAGCCATGTTGTGCCCAGGGAGATCTTTACATGTGCCCTGCATCTAACCCTGGAAAGAGCTACTGTAATAGTCCAGGACATTATTACTGTGCCTATTGGGGATGTGAAACTTTAGCAACTACCTGGAGCATTACTTACCCTGATCCGCACCTAAAAATTGGTCTCTTCCCCAAAGATTGTCATCCATAACATACTGGTGCCATTGGGAACTGTAAGTTGGGCAGATGGGGGCCTAGAGGAAAGCCCCCCTGTAAAACCTTATATATAAATGTTACTACCCCCACTGACCCCAAATGGCTAACAGGGATGACTTGGGAAATCAGATACATAGAAGATGGCACAGATAGAGGAGGACTGATACTAATTAAAAAGGAAGAAGTTTCCCAAAAAGCTATTGAAATAGGACCCAACTCTGTACTAACTAAAAAGAACCCACCTCCTCAACCAAGATCCATGACCCCACTAAAACTCGACTATACTCCCCGTAACTCCACTAGTTCCCCAATTCCTATTCCCATTCCCCACGAACTAACAATTCCTGGTGACCAATTATATAACCTAATCCTGGGAGCCTATTCTGCCCTTAATCACTCTCAAGCTGACCTTACACAGTCATGCTGGCTTTGCCTTTCTGCTTCACCACCCTACTATGAAGGGATAGCTGTAAAAGAACCATACACTACCCTCTCTTCTGGCTCATCCTGTGACTGGGACAATGACCATAAACTTACCTTGTCTGAGTTTATGGGACAGGGGACCTGTATAGGTAATCCTCCTTCCCACATTAAAACTTTATGTACCACTATTAATCAAATCCAAGAAAAAGATAAGTTCCTTCAACCTCCCACCAGTTTAAAATGGGCATGTGACACTGGAATCACCCCCTGCATATCTACAAAAGTTTTCAATAACTCTGTTAACTTTTGTGTACTGGACTCTATATACCCCCAAATTCTCTACCATTGGGGGACAGAGCTGGAAGATAAACTATCAGGCCAAACTAGATACAAAAGAGAACTGATCTTGATAACTCTGGCAGTTCTTATGGGAGTAGCTGCCGAAGCCGGTATAGGCACAGGGACAGCTGCCATTATATGTGGCAACCAACAGACTAGCCAATTACAAGCTGCAATGGACCAAGATTTAAAGGCCATAGAAACATCTGTCATGGCCCTCCAAAACTCTCTGACCTCCCTCTCAGAAGTAGTTCTACAGAATAGACGAGGACTTGATTTACTTTTCCTTAAGGAGGGGGGATTATGTGCAGCCTTAAAAGAACAATGCTGCTTCTATGTGGATCATTCTGGAGTTGTTAAAGAGTCCATGGCCAAACTCAGGGAAAGATTAGACCAAAGACAAAAAGAATGAAAAGCCCAACAAGGCTTATTTGAGTCCTGGTTCAGCCAGTCTCCATGGCTCACCACCTTACTGTCAGCCCTAATGGGACTCTTGATTGTGCTACTCTTAATAATAACTATAGGACCCTGTATATTAAATAGAATAATAAACCTACTACAAAGTCAGATTGGCAATGTAAAACTAATGCTCCTCAGACAACAATATGCGATTCTAGATGATCCCAACAATAAACACCCCGATCTCTAAGATTAGAGATTCACAAAACAAAAAGGGGGGATGTAAGAGGAATTTTCTCTTGTTAAAAGTGCATAGTCTATGCTGCTCATCTCCTCCCAATATTCCAGGAATTGAGCTGTTATAGCTTAAAGCTACCTAAGTTAGATAAGGACAAGGACAGAGCTGACTAGAAATCTGGGTTGTGAGATAAAAACAGCCCCCTCTCATGACTAAGGAATTTACAGAATGTACCTTTCCTGAGCATCTGCTGCCCATATTAGGAAGTGCCCCCCCCGCTGCCCAACTCTAGACCTCACTATGGTCACCTCCTCCAATGAGTGTAAAAAGCCATTTAAACTAACCAATGCCATCTGCTTCTCTGACCATGCTTGCAAAGACCCCTCCTCCCTTTGTTCTATAGCTTATAAGCCCTGCTCTGGCTCAACTCGGGGCTCTCTGTTCATGTGTGTTCAGTGAGCCCCATGCATGCTTGGACAATAAAGACCCCTTGCCCATTGCATGAGAAGGCATCTGTTGGTGTCTTCCTACACGTGGCGGGCGTCTTGACCCTCACATACTTTTCATTGTTTGGATACACAGTGTATCTATGTAGTCTGGCCTGGCCTTGAACTCTGGTCCATGCTCCTCTGTCAGCCACCAGTATGAGGAGATTACAGTCCTGAGTCACTGCACCCAGTAATAGGAACTACCTTGAACCCAAGTTCTCCCTTTCTTCTGCCTGTGGGGACTACAGGAAACAGGGTTTAGTAATGAATTGGATGTTTGTATTTACATTTCTGTTATCTCAGCAGTTTAGTAATTAACTTCTCCAAGTCACCATAGTAGACTGGAGTCTGCCTTTTATTGTGGGGAGAAAATTCCCTGCTGGTTCAAAACCATAGGTCATTTTATATTCTCATTTTAATTCATATCAAAGCCACTAATTTTGCAACTTTACCTCAGGCACTTTGCTTAGCTAGTGCTTAATTTATTAGCTAAGTAAGTCAACACTTTTTTTACAATTGAACTACTGAAGCAAGGCTTTTCATGAGTTCAGAATTCTGTGCATTATTTTGTGGATGGTGATGCATTAGCTGCTAAGGTAAAACTTCTTATAGAAAACAACTTCCTGTAAGTACTGGATGATAATCCAATACTGAAAAAGATGAAAAAATGGTATCTACACAGGTGTAGAGATGTGGTAAATATAATAATTGAAAGGCAAATGTGTCACCCTTGAAACAATGGCTGTAGCCTTTGGGCTCTGCTTAGACTTTGACCTGAAATTTGAAACACTGAGTGGGGCCTGGTGGCACATGCCCTTAATTCCCACACTCAGGAGGCTAATACAAGAGTATTTTTGCAAGATTAAGACAAGCCTGGACTGTGAAGTGAGCTCAAGTGCACAGTGAACTACATTGTGAGACCCTGTCTCAAAAAGACAGAAAAAAATTTGCAATGCTGTAATGGACTTTTTACTGAAGTAGGGGTAAATACACATAGTCAGGATGGGCCTGAGTAGTAAAGAATAAGAACAAAAGGTCTTTTTGAATGATAAGAGACAAGGAGATTACAAGGAAATGGGAGACCATGGGCATGTGGAAGGAAGCCCAATCAGCAGCCAGAACAGTAAAGGACTTCTGAGGTGAGCTTCAGCTAATGTGAGAGCAGTGAAATATTTTCTGCTTGCTAGATCTGAGAGTAGGAAAAGGGTCACAGTAGTATAGAAAGGAGAGAGACTTTGTCATGAATAAATACTTCTGTGTCTTCTGATCAGCTCATGGAATCATCTCTGAGGTAAGATAGGAAATTAAAACACTAGTATTGGAGATTTGAAAATATGTTGGTCATCATAGCTAAAGTAGCATGGGAAGGTTTTTCTGTTGGACACCAAAGATTTCAAGGCATATATAATATTTACTATTGTACACTGACTGACCTCAGAAATTTAGCCCTTACCTAGATCCTCCAAAATTTGAAAATTTGAAAATTTGAAAAATTATAATTTTTCAAGGAATTTTTTTGTTGCATTTTGAGATGAAGTCTTACTACTTTGTCCAAGGTGACAAGAAGTGTAGAGATTTTTCCAGCACTTTGACTGTTGAGTTTGTTATAGGGGAATGGAACTCCCAATCTACTATATAAGTCCAGTACATTTCATGTTCTCTTAAAACTTAGAATAAATTTTAGGAACAACAGAGTCTAAAATCAGAAGTATTTATTGAGAGAAAGAAATCTTTGGTCTGATAAGAGAGACAGAAGGGGCCCCAAATGGTTTGCCAAAGTCTCTATTTACTAGGAATTTTTATATTGTAAAACCATGAGTTGAGGCCAGTCTAAAGAGGGAAAAAATGAGAACTCACAAGGCAGGTAGCCATGAGGTGGGAAAGCTATGGTCAACTGATAAGTTAATTGTTCAGGTAAAATTGATTAAATCAGGGACAAATGGTGAAGCCAGTCATGTAGCAAGCAAGCATCCTTTATGGATCAGTGACTCTTCTTGTAGGAGGCTGGAATGGTGACTCCTGGCTTCTCAAGGTAACTGATACCTAATTCCTAAGGATTATACTTGTGGGTATAGTTGCATTTCTCTTGCCTCCTATCTTGAGATCTGGCCCACAGCAAGAGGTGTGTGTCTTCTCCAAAGTCACCAGACATCTGGTGCTCTGTGCCAGCATCTCCCAGGGCCTATCCTTGTCTGACTGACTGGAGTATTTCTAACTTGCTCAGCTGCCTGTAACAAGTTGACAGACATGTGCTACCTTTTTAGTTATAGTGTTGTGCCTCTGCCTTGGTGGAAGGCACTGGGTATCCTGTAGTTCACTGTCCTAAACTCTCAGAGACTCATGCATCATCTACTGTAGTGCTAGGGTTTCAGGAATGCACTACCATGCATGTATCAGTGTTTTCATTTTTATGTTACTGAATTTCACCATGGTTTCAGTGTTGGGGTAAAGTAAACAACACTTAGATATGGTGGTACACAAATTTAATGCCAGCCCTATGGGAGAGTTAGGAATGTTTAAAAACCAAGGCCACCCTGAATAACTGAGAAAGAGCTTTTTCAATATGAGATGCACATTGAGGGTTTATGTCCATTCTATATTATCTTTTCTAAATTCCCTGGGACCCTTATATAATGAAGATAAATTGTCTGCAGTTTAAATTTCATATTGAATTTTTAAGTTGACACATAGTTATTATTAATGATACATGGCACAATGCAAAGTTTATATGCTCATTTCAAAAGATGCAGTGATGAATCTCTGGTCTCAGAAAAAGTAGACCATGGGTGAACAACCAGTGATTCAAAGTGCCCTGCATTCAATATGGTACTAGTGATATTTATTGTTGTATTACAACTTTGTCTTTCTGTTATATCAGAAATATAGACAAAGGTATTTATATTAAACATGTTGTAAAAAATCTAATGCTTAGCAATGGTGTTTGCAGTAGCAGGTTTGTTTTTGTGCATATTCAATATATTTTGTTGTCAGTTACTTTTAGGTTGGTCAAGTCATTTTCCTTTAGAAACTCAAAACCACTTTTGTGTTATATTTTCCAGTCTTCATATTGTCCCCGGTGGAACATGAGCCTTATCCAGTTGTTTCCAGTTTGGATAGCTGTATTCACCTGTTTCTCCTGAGCAGCACTATCAGGAGAGCAGAGCAATCCTGTTTGGAAATTTGAAAACTATGGTGGGTGTTTTGTGTCTTTATTTCCTGTTAGAGACCACTATGCAGCAGTTCTGAGCAGGATTTAAATTTTACTAATTGGCTTTCTATATTTAGCCATGAGTCAGTCCCAGGACTTGGCCACTTGCCTGGTAATTGGAGCTGATTCATAGTAACCAAAAATCTATGAATCTCTATCCTGACTGAGGCCTGTAGTGGCCTCTGAGGCCAGAGTTACCTCAAATGGCAAGATAAAGCCACAGCTGGGGACACTTGGCCAAATATCAATTAAGTAGATAGAAACTGCAGCTGCAGGAACTACTCCTTCAGTCTCACTCCTACCATGTCTTCATGACAAGACAGTTCTACCAAATTTACATAATTTACTACTTTAAAAGTCTTTAAAATGAATCTCAATGTCCTTCTCATGTCCTGGGCTTCCCTCAGTTTCCCCACCTTTTATTGATTGTCCTAATAAAATGGGTGTTCCAAAAAAGTCTTTGTCTAAAGGGCTTTGATCCTCCTGGATCCCTAAAATCATACCATTTTTCTCATTTAATTTAATCCTGTGCCATACACTCATTTGGGAGATGAGATCCAGATCAAGACAAAATATTTTCCCTGGATTTTTTTATTAATGTACTAATGTGGTCCAGTCTGGTCATGTATTCCCCAGACAAAAGGATAAAATGGAAATTTTAAATGGGCAGAAACTGAACTGAATGGCTAGTCATTATTATTAGAATTAGATATAACAAGTATTTCTATAATGTATCTTTTAATGTCATCTCTGCAACACAGCTTTAGGATTATAAATTTAATTGAGTGGTGTGATTGAACCTCAGAAGGATTCAAAATTAAAGCAGCTTCACCTTTTTAAAGGGAGAGGAGCTTCTAAGTTATGTAGGACTTATTAGAGTACTGACTATATGCATAGTTGTGTGAGCATACAGAAAGAGTTCAAAAGGTCCATAGAGCATGAAAATCACTAGATAATGTACCTGGGGTCTATACTCAAGTAGAATAGGGAAGGAGACTATGCACAGGAAAAACGGACAATTCACATTGGATAATATGTGATTAATTTTCCCCATTAAAATCAGATTGGGCATATTTGATTTTTCATGATATAACTTATTGCTTTAAATCCTTGAATGTGATGTAGTAGTACTCTTCAATATGATAAGCTGCAGAATATTGGAAAGATTGTGTCCCATGTACAGATAATTTTGTGAATCTTTTCTTTCTGAGGAAATAATTCTGGGTGCTTTAGAGCTCCTTTGCTAAAGTATTTCCTTTTTCTCCTGTGAAGATTCAGGAGAATCAGAAAACATTTACTACATATGAAGAATATCTGTGAAGGGAATTCTTCACTAATAGAGATTAATGTTTTGTGATGATTGCTTGTGATATGTCTCATGATGAGTATGAAATTCCCCATTTTTAAAGCTCTGCACTTCTTTGTGGATAACTGATTTATACCACATGGCAAGTAACTCACATTGTATGTGCTTAACAATGACTAATAAGAGCTGAGTGGAATAATAAGGGGAAAACAAGTTTCTTATTTTTCTGTGCATGAGCACAAGTGTTTGCCATTGCCTTAGAATATTGACCTCGGTTTGCTCATGCTCTCAGAATCAAATCTTCAACCTTGCAGTGAAATTCTTCATCAGAGACAGAGCATGAGAGGCAGGGCCCATCCACCAGATCTAATCTCATAGGTCATGCATGCTTCCTCTCAACATGAATCCACATTGAGACTGGTCTTTCCTAATAACCTAGGTGTCATCACACTCACAAAATCTAAGACTGTAGAAATCTAAGCATAAATGATGTCAAGTTGAGTATGTTACTTTGGAAAAATTAGAAAGCCACAAAAGACTAACTTTCAATCCTTGAGAAGAAAGGGATATTAAGGAAAATTTACCATGCTAAATATTTTCCTCCTCACAGAGAAGGGATTGAATTTTGGGCTGCATGTAGCTCTCATTCTGCCCTGCTAAGGATATTTATCATAAGTCTGTATTCCCTTGTTATGCATATGTAAAGTCAGATGATATTGCTGGACACTATCTCAGTCACAGCAAGTGCCAGAGATATCTATGCTAAATTAAATGATAATTTAAATAAGAGGTCTGAAACAGACAAATTGTATCCTCCACATTGAGCTTCATTGTCATGATTTTGAATTCCAAAATTAATAATCACACCTTCACAAATTCAAAGTCATTTCAGGATTTTAAAAAATAAAATAAGCATTTTCTAAAAAGTTTAACATAAATAAATCTTAAACAATTTAGCATTGGCTATGATGAAAATAATTGTTAGGACCCTTGCCAGACATGTGTAAACCACTGTCTTGTATCTAGAGTAAAGTGATAAATAAACTTGAATACATTAGCTGTTATACCTTATAGTCATAAAAGATGGATGTTATGATAGGAATTTAAAGGAAGGTGAAATAATTGTTTAGAGACAACTTGCAATGGAGCAGCCTGTGAAACCTATAAATTGTTCTTTGAAGTAGGGAATTAACATGTATATACAAAGTTTTTAAACTGGGAATCAAAATCACAAACTCACATTGCCAGGCAGGCACTGTGCTGCTGAGCTATATCCCTGGCCTTGTATAAGATTTTTTCTGAGTGCAGAGAGAGAAGCACCATTGGCCTTGTAATTATTAATATTCATTGATAATTACTGGACACTGTTGAAAAGGACAAGGTAAATGATGCACTTTGTGCTTTTATACCTGTTTCATATGTGGTTTTCACATTTTTGAAATTATATCAATGTGAATTGCATGTGATATCATGCTCATAATTTGCAATCCACTTGTTTATACCTGATATATATCTATATGGCACATATCTGTATTTCAATACAAAGATATTGGTGGTTCATTATCTTACAAATTCTATTAAATTTTCATTGGAATTTTAATTTTTTCACCATATGTATAGTTATTTGAAAGTGAATACATTTGTATGCATTCAGACTTATACTCTGCTAATTTTATTTTTGATTTTTTGTATCTTTTTGTGTCCCATGACATCATTGTAGGATGTTTTTCCTCTTGATTTTAACATATTTAATTACATTAATTACTCAATAGTGCTTCTAATCCTCTTAGGAGTTTCTCCTCTATTGTTTAGAACCTGCACAAATATAGAGCAATGAAATACCCTATTTTGTTGGAATGATTAACATTTTTATATTGCAGCAGCTTTTTATAGTTCTTCCTGAGAACTCAGCTCCCAGAGTGTCAGGGATGGACCAATCATGGGCACTGTTTGCCCTAATCTCAGAATTCAGAGAGACCACAAAGCAGAGTGATGCCATGCAATCAGCTCTCAGCATCACTGATGAGTGTCCCTCTGCCCTGTGTTCTTTAATGTTCTGAAATTGAAGGCTTTGTTCTTTTCCACTACCTTCATTCACTGTTTTTAATTTTTTGAGCCATCTATTTTGAGTAACTGAAATAATTCAAAATGTACATTCATTGTATTGGAATGTGAAATCCTTAATTGTGTAAGCTGGGTTTTTTTGAAATGTGTCATTGAAAATCTGTGATTTGATCTCTCATTCTCAGAATATTCTTAAATTGTTTCTGCTTTTTGCAGCACCCTTTTCCATCCATCCACACCTGGTGACAAGGTCCATGGGTGGAGGAGAGCGCTTCTCCAGGAAAAGGACACCACATGTGGGAATTGGGCGCAAGGATCTTATAATGTTTTGTACTGATAATTGTAATTTGTGTAATTCACATATATATTTTTTCATGTAATACTCAATATGAAATTGAAAATAGAAACTCCAGAGGGGTTACTAGAAACCTTCTAGATAACTTTGTGAAAACTAATTGTGAAATTTTACCTTCTGTGAGTAGTATGAGAGAGTTTATACAAAAGCTTTAAATGAAAGAGCTCATGGAGGAGGATTTACAAAATTCCTGTGAGACAACTACCCTAAGACACTGGACAGGCAGCCAGAGATGGGCAACTAGGACACATATGTTACCCACCGGCCGCCTAAGACAGGCACAGGACCTATTGCTGTCCTGCAGGCCCATGAAGGGTAAGGCCTGGTTGGGTTCATATGAAGAGTCCTTGACCTAAGACAGGCACTGTCCTCACAGGGACTGCCATACACCCATAAGTGATAAAGGAAGAAATGTAGGGAGTGGCATGATAGCCTCACACATCTCTTCCTCCTGCAGGCATCCAGGTGCATCAGCTTACATTTCCCAAGCTAACTAAGTAACAAGATTGAGATGTTACAAAGGTGAAAAGAGTTAATTAACACCTATTGCTTGGGATTGTCCCTACCTAGCCCTGAGCCTGGGGCGCTTCCTGTTTGGGGTTGAGGTTAATTGACACCTATTGCTTGGGATTGTCCCTGCCTAGCCCTAAGCCTGGGGCACTTCCTGCTTGGAGTTGAGGTTAATTAAAACCTATTGTTTAGGATTGTCCCTGCCTGGCCCTAAGCCTGGGGCACTTCCTGCTTGGGGCTGGGGGTGGCTGCCAAAGGTTAGCAAATATATACTCCAGCTTCTAAAAAATAAAAGGGGATTCAGATTCACTCACAGATGGGTGTGCAGTGTCTTCTGTCTCTCACTCACCGACTCCCTGTCCACCTTTGGGAACCCTCTGCCCTGCCACAGCTGGACTTCGGCAGCTTTTCATTTCTAATTTCCTTCCAGTATTATGTAAGAGCCAGCTTTGTATGACTTCCACTCCACTGACTACATTACATTCTGTGTTGCTGCTCTAAACCTGGCTCACATGTGTGAATACTTCTTGGCTTAGAGTGAGAACAGTGTGCTATATCTTTCTGTGATAAAATATTCAATAGAATCCATCTTAGATATTGCTTTGAATTGTTATCTTAGTGATTTAATGTGTGACTTTAAAGATGGCACTGCCTTTTTGAGCTGCCAGTTATTGATGGAGTTGTTTTGAATTCTTAAATATATAATTGCAAATGAATGGTTTTCCTCTTCCAATCCTGTTTCTGTTTATGTAGTTAGTTTGTCTTTGTAATGGGATATGTATTAAGGAATGATACTTGGTTTTAAAGAACTGTTGATTGTACATGTGGAATATGGTCAAGCTAATGTAGCTTCAGTAGATTTCTTTGAATGAATGCCACCCAGCTATGTCTTTTTGCATAGATTTCCACTTAATCTCTTCTCATCAGTGTCTACAGAATAACCATTGCTCTCTAAGTGGTGAGAGTATTTTCCCATTACCTAGATGTGTAGCTATTGATCAACTCTGAAACTGGTTCTCTCAGTCCCTTTTAATCTGACCTGTTCTCCTGATATTGTCACCTGCTCTCTTGATATGCTGATCTATACTCCTTTGGGTGAACTTAGCATTTCACGACTGTTAGCTGTGGATTTACTGCACTGATATTTGCAACTGTAGCTTGCTTATCACTACCTAATGTGGAAACTCTCTCATCATTTCATGTCTGAAGACAGATAAACAGATATAAATCAATTAGATTTAATGATAACAATAAAATTGTCCCAAGTATTTTCAAAAAGTCTCACCATTTGGTCTTAGGCAAGGAAAGAAAGTAACCAAGTGATAAAATACCTTCAGGTCAGAAGGTATTGCTTTATTGATAACCACTCTCCTTTGGGAATTTTTTCAAAGTTTACCATATGTGTTTTTTCATGGAGACTGTTTTTTTAGTTCCTTCCTTTTAAGATTTAAGGAACTACATTAGAAATTGTTCAAAGAAATATTTTGTGTGGTATTTCTAAATTTAGGCATATATCACTGTTGTTCACATGGGCTGGTATGTGAATCAAGGCCAAAGTATTTTTCATTTAGTCTCTTGGTAACAATATCTGATTCTTTAATTTCACCTGAAAAGAATCACACATATTCCCAGAAGTCATAGCACAAAGTATATTCTAGAAATTAGAAAGAATTCACTTGTCTGTGGATTTTCATAAACTTCATAGTAAAGGTGATTGTGAAATTTAGGAGCTGAGTGTTGATTTAATAAATCTCATTATTTTGTTCTCCCATACTTCAAAATTGTTTGGTTTTTTTCATAAATGTGATTTAGATTTTATTTTCTATTCAGTATTTCTCTTGAGCCAAAGACGTTTTTGTTTATTTTTAGGTTTGTGCTCATTGATCTTAAGTCTGTATGTAAAATCTTTGTATTGTGTTCCCAATAAATGTTTTCTTGTTTAATACACATCTTCATAGATTTCAATTTCTTCTAATATCCATGGCTGCTTGATTTTATTCTGAGGAATGTTTTTCATTAATTGATTGGTTTTTAGTATAAATTGCATGGCCTATCATGTTTCTCATAGTTCAAAAATGGACATAGATGAGGAGATTGTACAGTCCATATTTCTAAGGACATACCTGTCTCTCTCTGAATGTAAATGAGACATATTGTGTTTTCTTCCCAAGATTCATAACATCAGCTCAATCATGAAACAATTATCTACTTCCATGTGACTACATTGAAATTTGTCTTCTCCTCCTGAGATCCATTTGTCCACTGATATGAATATTGAACTTTGAGTGTTTGTCATGTTTTTAGTGCAAAATTTTTCTTGTGCACAATTATTGAATGTTTGTAGGCTTTTTTTATAACTTTCATCTATAATTGTTGAACTAATCAAAGATGTGTTTATTTTATTTCTTTTTGGTATTGGAAATTGAACTCAGGCCATCCTTGCACATATCAGCCAGGTGCTTGTATCACCAAGATATATTGTTTGTATGAAGGTGTGATTTGTAAATGACTGTGAATTCATTTTAATTTTCGTTTAGGGAGGGAGTTTGATGAATGGCCTCACTTTGTAATCTGAACTGTTCTTATTGCATAGCCCAGTTTTGCCACTGTAGGCATGGCAATCCTGAAATTCCTGGTAATCTTCTTACATCATCCTCTCAAGAGGTGAGAGAACAGGTGTGTACTACCACCAGCACTGAACTCTTCTTTCTGTGTTTAGTGACCATTTACTTTTCTATGGCTCAATTTTTATTGCATTTCAAGCATTTCATATACATTCTTTCCCACATTACCTTCCTTTGCACCCTAATATAATTTCTAGTATTCAAGTACAAGGAGATAATTTGTTATCTCTGAGCTGTAGGTATCTAGCTAAATTTTACTAAATTTCTTGTCTCTGGAATGATCAAATAAACACTTATTTTCATTAAATTTTAGTAATTCATAAAGCTCCTTTCATATTTCATTAAATAGTTCTCTATGAAACCAGTTTCAAAATTATAGATGTTGTCTAGAAAGAAAGATGAGCTCAATACTATGAATAAACACTTTTTTGTGAATGGTGTTTTACAGGCTCCCTCTTTGAGCTCTGCTTTAAAGTCAGATTAAAAACTACAGCATAAGTGGCCCTGCTGAATAAGGTATGCTACAGTTCTGTGATTGCTTTGGCAATATGTTATAGGCTAGCATCAGTGTTAATGAGTGACTATATTTGTATGTACTTGAGCTTTGATGACCATGACATGCAGTCAATACTTGAAAGAATGACCTTCAGTTAGACATTTTATGAGGGGAGATGAGATATATTTATTGTGTTTGTAAACTTCAGGACACTTGTCATTATTTAGGAGACAGTGACCTTTGAGGATATAGCTGTGAACTTCACCCCAGAAGAGTGGGATTTGCTTACACCATTCCAAAAGAAGCTCTACAGTGGTGATGTGGGAAACATATATGAATATTGCAGTGACAGGTAAGGATGATATGTTTTATTTATTTACACAAGCATAATTTAATATTGCTCAGGGATATAGTTTAATATAATTGATAATTTTAACATTTGCTTGTATATCTCAGGCCTGATTATATTATTCCATGAGTATACCTGGAATCAGTGATGATTTAATAAAATGTTATAGTGTATTTTTTTATTTCTATGTCTTTCATACAGGAAGAATATGGTATAAGCAGCAAATTAAAGAGGACAAAAATTGCTCAAGAAATCTAAGGTGATTGTCACATATAAGAGAAAGGAAACATTCCTTAAGTGTCAGTGTGTGAGCATAAATATTACAACAAAGGAACTTGAAGGAATGAGATCATGTTACACTTTATTTAACCTCAGAAAAACATCAAGAGATACACTTTATTGTATTTTGTATTTTCAGAGAATCCATAGAAAAATATTTGAAGGCAGGAATCAGTGGTAGTGCTGATACTATGTAAAAAAAATATTGTATATATCACTTAAAAAATTGCCTTCATGATCAACATCATGAAAATATATGAGAGTAGATTTAAATATGGTATTCTGATATGTAGGAAATGAACAAATTGTGAATTTTGATTGAAACTCATCTTTAAAATATCTATTGATACATGTATGTCAATACTGAGACTTTCATGTTCTAAAAAATTTTTCACATAGAATCACTGTTCAAAATGCAAATGAATGCTATTGTTATAATAAATTCTTTGAAAATATCCTTGAGAATGTTGAGCAGTTCATGTTGAAAATTCCTGATACATTGTTGATGGATACATAAAATACAAACATGCTAATCAATATTCAGAGGTCTGAAATGTAAAACAGTATGTTTCATATTGTTCCATTTTTATATCCATCAGTATATATTTGTTTATTTTTTGAGAAATGATTTTATACTGTAGTTCCTGTTGACTTTAAACTTACTATGTAGCACTTACAGGCCAGAAACTCACAGCAATCCACCTGCCTCTACCTCCTGGTTGTTGAGTGGGTGGTACTGTGTCGTTAGGTGTAATGATTCTCTCAGTATATTGTGAAATACATTAAAATCATCAAATGTTAGTGATTCACACTAGTTGTTATTCAATGCAGCATATGAAACAGCGTTTACAATATCTAATGCAAGAATCAACTCACAGTAGCTAAACTCTGGGAAGCACCCAAATGCCCATCACTGAATGCCAAGGTAAAGATAATGTGGACACAGCTCATCACAGTGGTGCATTCTTGAAATCCCAGCACTCTGGGAGGCTGAATCATCAGGGTGACAACTTTAAATTCAGCCTGAGCAAGTTCATGGTCAATAAGAATCTCTCTCCAAACTACAAATAATTGATCAGCAAATGTAATTCAGTCTAAGACCTGTGTTTAATTCTCAACACTAACAAAAACAAGCTATATAAGTAATAATGATATCATTTCCCAAGAAACAAAGAGTTGGACTTTAAATGAAATAAATCAGACACAGAAGTGGAAATATCACAGGTTTTTAGTTAAATGCAAACTAAAAGCATATATGAGGAGCAAAAGTAAAGAGAGATAATATGTGACTAGAAATCCTTACTTTCTGTAGATGAGAAAGATGATCAGGCTAAATAAACAAGAGGGAGAATAAAGACTTGAAGAGCTAAAAAATGATCAATATTTCATAATTATTTTTATCAATCTCCTAAAATGATAGGATGTATTGGAATCATATACCAATTTTAAGTTACCAAATGAAAACCATTCTTTTTAGATTGAACACTATTTTTAAATATGTCCTGCATGGCAATTAACCATAAGAATTACTTAGCAGGCATCAAACCATACTTTATACCTTAAATCTCAATTGTTAATGTGGATCCCTTTCTATTGTGATTGATATCTTTCTATGTATTTCTTTACAGATATCATGAAAACAGTTATTTGAGAATTAAAGAACAGCAATATAAATGTAATGAAAATGAAGAGACCTGCTGTGATTTCTAATCCTTTCAGATGCATGAAATGAGGAAGACTAGAGAGAGACCCTGTCAATATGGGCAATGTGAGGACAGTCCTGGTCTTTGTGAACAATCTCACCCTGGGCAGAAAATGTTTTTAGGTAAGAAAAGTGTGAAATCCTACATAACACCTAACAGTGTTCTAATCCATGTAAGAAATCACAGTTCAGGGAGCTCATATGTACAAAAACACTATGAGAATGTTTCTATTTCTTCACATAATATTGAAAAATATGTTAGAAAATATGGTGAAGAGAATCACTATATAGCTGAGAAATGTGCAAAAACATTTTTTCACAGTAATTCCTTTAAACAACATAAAAATCTTCACAGTAGCAAGCAACCATATTAATGCAAGCAATGTGGGAAAGCATTCAGTACATGCAGTAGCTGTCAAAGACATGAAAGGATTCATTCTGGTGAGAAATCCTATGTATGCAACAAATGTGGGAAAGCATTCAGTACAGCCACTGGTTGTAATGCACATGGTAGAATTCACACTGGAGAGAAACCATTTGTATGTAAGCAATGTAGGAAATCTTTCACTCATAATGGTAGCCTTATTGAACATGAAAGAATTCACACAGGGGAAAAACCCTCTGTAGGCAACAAATGTGGAAAAGCATTCATGAGAGCCTCACATTGTAAAATACATGATAGAATTCACACTGGGGAGAAACTCTACATATGTAAACAATGCAGAAAATCTTTCAGTCAAAATAGTAACCTTCTTGTACATGAAAGAATTCACACTGGGGAGAAACCTTTTGTATGCAACAAATGTGGGAAAGCATTCAGTAAAGCCTCTAATTTTAAAATACATGAAAGAATTCACACTGGGGAGAAACCCTTTGTATGCAACAAATGAGGGAAAGCATTCAGTACAGACACTGGTTGTAAAGCACATGATAGAATTCACACTGGGGAGAAATCCTTTTTATGCAACAAATGTGGGAAAGCCTTGAGTAGAGCCTCTGGATTGTAAAGTGCAGGATAGAATAAACACTGTGGAGAAACTATATGAAAGTAAGCAGTGTGGAAAATCTCCTAGACACAGTAGTTTCTTCAGTCAACATGAAAGTTTCCAAATGGAGAAGAAATTCTACATATGCAAACAGTTTGGAAATATTTCAGTCAAAATGGTAACCTTCTTGTACATGAAAGAATTCACACTGAGGACAAACCCTATGTATGCAACAAATGTGGGAAAGCATTCAGTACAGCCTATTGTTTTAAAGGTCATGATAGAATTCCCACTGGGGTGAATTCCTTTGTATGAGGCAATGTGGGAAAACTTTCAGTCTAAATGAAAGTTGTTCATAAAAGAACTCACACTGGGTAGAACCTCGTTGGATATAATGTGGCAAAGCACTCAGTATTCAGAAGTGGTGAAAATAAACCCTACTCTCTATGTAAGCAATTTGGAATGTCTTTCAGCTAGAGCAATAGCTTTTGTGTATATGAAAGAATTGACTCTGTAGAAAAATGCTTATTTATTTAAGAAATGAGTAATTGTATTTGTTGATAAATTTTTACTTTGTGAACATAAACGATCCCACAAGAGGAAGAAAATCTATGAATATAAGGAATATAGGAATACTTTCCACAACCAGAGAGATTGTCATACATGAAAGAACTCCCTCTGTGTAGTAGTAATTCTTTGCTTTTGGAAAATAGTGGATAGCATTTAATGCACAAAAATCCCATCAAATAGAGGAATTACACACAGAAGGAAAAAACCTTATGTATGTAAGTAGTGTGGAAAAGATTTGCTGCACTGTCTCCCTCTTGAAACCATGAGATTACACTCACACTGGAGTAAATGCATGTAAGATATATTTTGTAACAGTTCAGCTAACAGAAGTGCTAAGTGTCTGAGTCTTGTCATATTGTGTCCCAAGCCTAAGTATGCAATGTGGTTAAGCATTCAGTACTCATGTTTACTGTCAAATGTGTGAAAATAATAATAATTAAGTGAAATCATTCATATGAAAGTAACTATTTTGAAAATACTTTGAAAATTATTCCTGTAGTGGAGACCTCTTAAGAATAATATAAAATTATTCCTATTATAAGATCATAGATGTTGTTTGAAACACTCTCAAACACAGTTTCTTAAAATTCTTTTGTTTCTTTTTTTATAAATCACACATAAATATCTGATCTATTTTTCTGCTTTTTTAATAAGAAGTTACAGTTTTTAAAGAAAATTTAAGGATGCTGAATCTTTTTTCCCATGATTTTCATCCACCAATATATTGTCTTGATGGATGACACCCAATTATCTCATGACTATTTTCCCAACATAATCTGTAACACTTGTATCAGTTTATCAAGAAGAATCTACACATAAACATTCAGAATGTGCTTGTATTCTTTGCCTGTAAGTATGTAGTCATGCTTATGGTAAGATATAATATCACAAAAGGAAAAGCAGACTCAGTCCCTGTCAAAAAAAGAATGAACTTAAATTAGGAAGAAATTTTATGTATGTGAGCAATTTGGAAAAATGTTCAGTACAAAAACAAGTTCTAAATTACATGATAGAAATCACATTAGGGAGAAAAATATGTGAATGAACAATGTGGATAATCTTTCAGTCAATACTGTAACCTTGTCTATAAAATTATTCACACTTGAGAGACACCTTATGTAAGACATATGAAGAAGGCTCTGCTGATAATTCATATTTTCTAGACATAGAAGATCCCACACAGGGAGAAACCTAATGTGTGTAACCAATGTGGGAAATCTACCAGCCAAACCCATAGCTTTCAAAGGCATCAAAGAATTCACAATGGGAAGAAATTCTGTAGATAAGCAATTTTGGGAAACTACTCAGTTCACATAGTCCTGAGAAACACAAGAAAAAACTCACAATGGGCAGAATCTGTATGCATGTAAGTAATGCAGTAATGGTTTCCACCAAGAGTGATTGTAATGACATGAAAAAACTCACACAGGGAGATAACCCTATACATTCCAATGAGGGGCAAAAGTATTCAATGTAAAATATTGCCATCAATTAAGGAAATAATGCATGCATGGAGAATCCCCATGTAAGTAGTCAATTTCTTGCAATTATATCATTTTATAAATGCTAAATTTCTCACACCCTGAGGAATAACTGTGAAAAAGATGTATTGAGAAAAAGTTTCCATTGACAGAGGTGCTAATCTCCAAAATTATGTCACATTGTGGCCAAAGCCTATGTATGCGATGTGAGAAAGTACTCAGTGTACCTGAGTATGGTCAAAAATGTGTAAGTCAGCATATGAATTGAAATTTTACATATGTAAGAAGCTATTTTGAAAATACTTTGCAAATTACTCATTTAGTCAAATTCTGTAGAAATGCCATAATAATTGATGTTACTATATACTCATACATTTTCCAGAGATCACACTTGAAAATGGAGCTGTCCTAAACAATATTCATTTTGTGTTTCAGTATCACACATGACAAGCTGATCTGTTTTTCTGTAGTCTTACTATTAAAAAATAACACTTTTCAAAGATAATGCAAGTATTCTGAAAAATTTTACCATTTTTGATCCACCAATATAATCTTCAGAGATGATGCCTATTTTTCTCACAAACATTCTTTTCCACTTAAATCTCTCTCAATTACATTTTTCTAGAAGCAACTACACAAACACATTCAGAAGTGTGCTTCACCAGATTTTATGACATAAATCTATGTATGAAAGCTTATGATAAGATAATCATAAAAGGAAAAGCAAATTTAAAATATGTATAATTGCATCAGTGCCTGTTTCTAGTACATAATGAAAGTGTTCATCTTTGGAAAGCATCAGTTTGTATAATAGGTCTGAGCTCTTCATTGTTGACTTGACAACCAGTACATATTTTTTCTCCTCTATTTCTTGCTCCTCTCAATTTTTGAAAGATGTATGCTTCTACCACCTATTTAACATCATGTACTTTTACACAGAAGTAAGCACTATTCCTTTTATATTAATTCAGTCATTTATAATAACAAAATCCTGAATATGAAAGGGAATCAGGATTTCACAGAAGTTCCTAGAGTTCAAAGGAAAATGCATGGAATATGATTCCCAGAATAGGAATAGTGATTGATGGAAATGATGTCTTATTTTGACACCAGAAAGACAGTCAGCAGTGTGCAGTAAATAAGGTGATAATTACAAGCATGTGAATTAAATGCATGAGAATTGTAGCATTAGATTTGTTTTGTCTGAAATGATTTTGCCATGAAGTTCAGGCTGGTCTTTGGCTCACTTTATTGTCCAGGCTGGCCTTGGGCTCACTTTGTAGTACATGCTTATCTTGAATTTGAAGCAATCCTCTTGCCTTAGCCTTCTGAGTCCTGGGATTACAACTGTACACCACCATCCCCAAGTTCTAGCATTAGGATTTACCTAGCAAAAATTTCATGCAAGGATGATAATGTAATTTTTTGCCACTGGCTGTACAGTTTTTGGGGCATGGCACTGCTAAACGCTCCTGGTCTAATTTAGGCACATGTTCCACAGTGGCATTCCAGCAGCATATTATGATTTTAAAATAAAATTCAGAAATCAATGTTGAGAATGTCAAAATCATGTTTCATTCTCTTTGGCATAAATGAATGTAATGTCACTTGGATTTATCATGGGTTTCAGTTTCCTTCAATACAGAGCTCTCATGTGATGTCACAACATGACAAGTAGGTTCAGTGCAAGGCAGGATGATACATGAAGAGAAAGACAACATATTCACAGGATGCTGAATACACCATGGTTATTATACCAATTTCTGTATTGTGTACCACTGTAGTTGTTTATTGATACACATTTTTCAATATATTCCAGCAAGTTTCCATGTGTGTAATGTATTATTCTTCAATATTTGAAATAGACATTGAGGCAGTTGGCCCTTCTGCACACTCGATCCTGAGGTAGAAAATTGCTCACAAATTACTACAATGTAGTTTCTACTTATATTCTCTGATTTTAATGTTTTATCATTTTTTAAAAAAAATACAATGGTTCAGACATAGGCAAGATGGTGATTAAGCAATCTGACAATGTGAGCCAAGAGGATTTCAACTTTGCAATTTCAAACCAGGCTTGGCAACTTGGAAACAAAATGAAAACTTGTCTGCAAAGAGCTTAGTATAAATGATAGCTGGGGAGATAGCTTAGTATAAATGTCCTGAATTCAAATCTAAGTCCTGAAAATTTAAAATAGGCCTTGGTTACTGATAAGGAAGTAAACCACTGGCCTCATCTCACACTCTGAGTAGATCTGGCCTGTTCTCACCATCCCCCCTCTGAGTTTAGGAGTCATTTTCAGAATATATAGTCTCAAATCACAGGAGTACAGTTTCCATCCTTCTTACTGGATGTAAGAGTAAACTTGCAAAATATACAGATAGTCAATCCCTGCTCTGTAAAGGCAAGAACAACCTCATTTTAAGTGCAGTAATGCCCTTGTGGAGCATTGCAGTAACCCATTTGCAATCCAGGAATGGCACCTGTCAACTTGCTTACCAGTATAGGTTTTGGCTCATTTTCCCTGTCTCTTCAGTATCAAATATTTGGTGTTTCATCACCAGCTGTTGGGTGATGCAGGAAGGCTGTGTGCATCATAAACTGGAAAGAGGCACAGGGAGATCAGGACAACTCATTATGTGGAGTCTTTATATTTTTGGTGCCATGTTTTGGACTCAGGGTCACCTGCTGATAAAATGCTCTAGAAATTGAGCCTGGTTACTGGGTGACTGCCTTAGAGAGCAGGAAAAAATACACAAGGAAACAATCTAGAGGCTAGAAATATAAGTGTGAGGCCAGGTGCTCTGAGATGGATTAAGATTGACTAAATGTTACCTGATGAAGTTAGAGTCTCCCCATGAAACCTGTGAAGTCTGAGACCTGACTTCTGTACTGGCTTCAACCTGATTCCTTCAAGTCTGTGCATGAGGCTTAATTGGCAGATGGGACCACAGTGCCCTGTCCTGTTCCAGCTACAACTGAAGCTTCATGCAAAGTGGCACCCATTCAGTAAATTCACCAGGTGCTCTGTGCCTTGAAACTCTTTTATTTTTATTTTATTTAAAAAGAAAAAAAACAGAAAAAGGGAAGAACTATTACAGAACTTAAAAAAAAGATAAACAGTAAGAAATCACTAGTTGATAAAATACATATTGTATTTTTAGAAATACTTGTTTGAGTTACTTGATTGAACCATACAAAAAGGATATTCAGACAGTGAGACTGCAAACATACCTGTTCAACAATGCAACAAGAACTTAGAAATATATTTATGAATCCCACACACTTAAATATATATGCAGTTATATCTTTTATAGCACCTCCTATTTCTTCTTTTTTACAATAGTATAACACATTTTTTAAATTCTATTTAAAGAGAAAAAAATCAAAACAGAAAAAAGTGAAGAAACAATACAGAATTCTAAAAGAAAAAAGAGACAAAAGCACAGAAATTACTAGTTGATAAATTACATATTGTCATCTTGGATATAGTTGTTCAAGTTATGAAATTAAAGGATACATAGTAGACATTCAAACAATGAGAATAAAAACAGTTCTGCTTAACAATCCAAATAACATTCAGCAATATGATAATCTATTTTACACACTCAAACATACATATAGTTATATCCCTTAGAACACTTTCTTTTCATATCTTTTTTACAATAGCAATTACACATTTGAGGTTTTATTACTCATTTACTACTTATTTTTACACTAGAGACACAATGTGATATTTATAAATAAGATTCTTACTTATTTCACTAAAGATGATAGACTCAGGTTGTCTCCATTTAACTATGAAGGTCTCAAGATCATCCTTTTTATAGTTGAGTAATATTCCATTGTATAAAAATACCACAGTTTTTCATCCACTCTGCAGTTGATGGGCATCTTGGTTGTGTCCAAGATTTAGCTACTAAAAATTGTGCTGCTATGAACATGGGTAAATGTATATCACTGTGACATGACCTTTTCAGTTCTTCTGGGAAAATACCCAAGAGGGGAAAATCTGGATTGAATGGAACTTCCAATCCTAGTCTTCTGAAAATTCTCCATATGGATTTCCACAGTGGTTGCAACAGTCTACATTCCCAACAACAGTGGAGCAGTATTCGTTTTTCCCTGCAGCCTGGCCAACTTTTGTTATCAATTGATTTTTTGACAGAAGCTATTCTTTCTGGAGTGAGATGAAATCTCAATGTTCTTTTGATTTGCATTTCTTGAATGAGCAGTGATGGTGTACATTTTTCATGAATTTATTTGCTATTTGTATATCTTTATCTGAGAACTTTGTGTTTATTTCAGATGCCCATTTTTAGAGAGGGTCTTTGAATTTGGGGTGCAGGATGTTTTTCATTTCTTTATATGTTCTGGAAATAAGTCCTTTGTCTGAGGGATTGCTGCCTAAAATTCTTTCCCACTCTGGGTTTTCTTTTCACTCTAATGGTAATTTCTTTTGAAGTGCAGAAAATTATCAAAATATGAGATCCCAGTTGTTGATACTTTGAAGAGTTTCCCATTTAGTTTGCATTTTGTTCATGAATTCTCTGCCTACCCCTATGTCTCCAAGACATCTACCTATCTTGTCTTCCAGCAGATTTAGGTCTTTGATCCATTTAAACTTTAGTTTTGTGCGTGGTGATAGCCATGGATTTAGTTTAAGTTTTTGGCATGTGGAGAACCAGTTTTTCCAACAGTATTTATTAAAGAAGCTATCCTTCTTCCAGTGGACATATTTAGCCCCTTTGTCAAATATCAGGTGGCTGAGTGTCTTTGTAATTGTGCTTGCATTTTCTAATGAGTTCCATTGATCCTCAGGTCTATTTCTTTGCCAGTACCATGTTGATTTGATCACTGTGGCTTTATAGTACTGTTCCAAGTCCAGAATTGAGATGCCTAATGCCTTGCTTTTGTTGCACAGAATTGTCTTTGCTATTCTAGGTTTCTTCTGTTTCCAAATGAATTTTAGGAGTGTTTTCTCTAGATCTGTGAGGTATGTCAATGGTATTTTGATTAAGATTGCATTAAATCTGTATAACAGTTTTGGGAGTATGGCCATTTTTTCAATGTTGGTTCTTCCTAACCATGAGCAAGGAATGTCCTTCCATTTTCTAATATCCTCTTCAATCTCCTTCTTCAGCATAGTATAATTTTCAGCATATAGGTCTTTTACATTTTTAGTTAGGCTGATTCCTAAGTATTTCATTTTTTTACTTGTCATTGTAAAAGGCAATATTTCCATAATTTCTCACTCAGTGAGTTTTTTGTTTGTGTACAGGAATGCTATTGATTTTTGAGCACTGGCTTTGCGTCCAGCTACACTGCTGAACTTGTTTATTACCTCTAGTAGTCTTTTAATGGAGTTTTTTGGGTCTGCTACATAGAGTATCATGTCATCTGCAAATAGTGGTAATTTAACTTCTTCCTTTCTTATCTTTACTCTTTTTATTTTTCTCTCTTGTCTGATTGCCCTGGCTAGTGTTTTCAGAACTATATTGAAAAGGAGTGGTGAGAGTGGACATCCTTGTCTTGTTCCTGATTTTAAAGTGGAACCTTTCAGTTTTTGTCCACTTTAATATAATGTTGGCTGTTGGTTTGTCATAGATGGCCTTTATAAGGTTGATGTAGACATGGTGTATTCTGAGGTTCTGAAGGGTTTTTTTCATGAACATGTGTTGGACTTTGTCGAAAGCTTTTTGTGCATCTATTGAGATGACTATGTGGTTTTTGGTTTTGGCTCTGTTGATGTGGTGTATTACATTTATTGATTTGTGTATGTTAAACCATCCCTGCATTCCTGGAGTGAATCCCACTTGGTCATGATGTATAATCTTCTTGAAGATTTGCTGCATTCTATTTGCCAGTATTTAGTTGAGAATCTTTGCATCAATGCTCATTAGTGAGACTGGCCTATAGTTCTCCTTTTTGGTTGGATCTTTCTCTGGTTTTGGTATCAGAGTAATACTTGCCTCTGATTGCTTTCTGTAGGGAGGATTGCTTTCTTCTCAATTTCATTGAAGAATTTAAGCAGTACTGGCATCAAATCTTCTCTAAATTTCTTGTAGAATTCAGTTGTGAATCCATCAGAACCTGGGCTTTTCTTTGTTGGTAAGTTTTACTTACATTTTCAATATCAATAGATGATATTGGGTTGTTCAAAATTGCTATATCTTCTTGGTTGAGCTTTGGTAGTTCATATGTTTCTAGAAATCTTCCCATTTCCTCTGTGCTTTCCACTATGTGAGTAGAGATTTTCAAAGTAGGTATTCATGATCTGTTGAATTTCCATGGGATCTGTAGTAATTTCTCCCTTTTCAGTTCTTATTGCATGAATTTGTGTTTTTTCTTTCTTTCCTTTGATAAGGTTAGCTAGGGGTTTATAAATTTTGTTTATTCTCTCAAAAAACCAGTTTTTTGAGTCATTAATTCTTTGTATATTTTTAGTTTCAATTGCATTGATTTCTGCTCTAATATTTATAATTTCCTCTCTTCTATGAGCTTTGGGTTTAGCTTGCTCTTCTTTTTCTAGAAGCTTGAGATGGAGTATTAGGTTGTTTATTTGTGTTCATTCTGTTTTCTTGATATGACTATTTATTGTTATATATTTCCCTCTTAAGACCACTTTCATTGCATCCCACAGGTTACAGTGTGTTGTTTCTATATTTTCATTGAATGTAGGTATTGCTATGTTTCTTCTTTAATTTCATCTGTAGCCCACTGGTTGTTCAAAAGGTTGTTATTTAATTTCCATGTATTTATGCAGGTTTTGCAATTTCTTTTGCCATTAATTTTTCAATGTCAGTGCACCATGGTCAGATATTATGCATGGAATATTTTCCATACTTTTGCATTTACTTAAGAATGCTTTATGGGATAATATATTATCTATTTTGGATAATGTCCCATGCACAGCTGAGAAAAAAATGTGTATTCTGGTGTTTTGGGTTGGAACACTGTAAACATCTACTAAGTCCAATTGCTCGCAGGTATGTTTCAGTTCTATTATTTCTTTACTGACTTTTTGACAAGTTGATCTGACTGTGACAATGGGCTGTTAAGGTGTCCTGTTGTAATTGTGTTCTTGTGTATTTGGTTTTTCATGTCCATTAGTATCTGACTTATATAGTTGGATGCTCCTGTGTTTCATGCATATATATTTATATTTGTTATTTCTTCCTCTTGAATTTTTCCACTAATGAGTATGTAGTGACCTTCTTTATCTCTTTTAATCACTTTATGTTTAAAGTTCACATTGTCTGCAAATTGGATAGTTTACTTGGCTTTTTTCTGTGTTCCTTTTGCATGGAATACTGTTTTCCATCTTTTGACTTTTAATCTATGAGTTTACTTCTGGGTCAGATATGTTTCTTATATGCAGCATGGTGTGGGACCATGTTTCTTGATCCATTCTGTCAATCTATTTCTTTTGATAGGTATATTGAGGCCATTTACATTTATGGATATCACTGATATGTACTGGCTCGACTTTGCCATGTTATGTTCCAGTTGTTTGCTTTCTGCTCTTCCCCTTATTTAATTGCTTGTCCTACCTGGTGGTTTCCTTCTGTTGTTATTCTGGGGGTTGTGATCATTTTTATTTCACTCTAGCATGTCTTTTAGTACTCTTTCTAGGGTTGGTTTGGTGGATGTGTATTTCTTCAGTTGTTCTTTGTCATGGAAGTACCTTGTTTCTCCATTAAATTTGAATGAAAGTTTTACTGGGTACAACAGTCTACGTTGAAAGTTATTTTCTTTCAGGGCTTGAAATACCTCAATCCAAGCATGTCTTGCCTTGAGAGTTGGTGTTGAAAAGTCTGCCATGATTCTAGTTGGCTTTCCTTGATAGGTGAGTTGTGTCTTTTCTCTAACATCTCTTAGTATTCTGTTTTTATGCTCTATGTCTGAGACCTTAGTTATTATGTGTCTGGGCATGAATTTATTTTGATTGTGACTGTTTGGTGCTCTATATGCCTCACTTATCTGCATATGAGATTCTTTCCCCAAGTTTGGGAAATTTTCTGCTATTATTTCTGTAAATACTTTACCTATGACATTTGCCTGGACTCCTGTATCTTTGCTAATGCCCATTATTCTTATATTGTTGCTCTTGGCATCATCACGAAGCTTCTGGATTGTCATTTCATGCTGCTTTGTTGTTTTTAAAAGTTTTATCCTTTCCTGATCACTAATTGTGACCCTGTTTTCAAGGTCTGAAATCATATCCTCAGCTTCCTTTATGCAGTTTTGCACATTTTCAATATAATTTTTATTTCTTGGATGTCTCTCTGAGTTTGTTTCATGAATTCTGCTTGTTTTCTATATTGTTCACTCAAAGTTTCAATCAGTTTCCCATGCTCATGTACTTTTTTCTCTAGTTCTTGTTTAGCTGCATTCAACAACTCCTTTACTAAAGTTGTTATTTCTATCTTTACATGGGAGAGTACTTCTAATTTGATTTCCTCTATAGTCTGATGCAATTTTTTTATTTCACTCACTATCTTTTCAGAGATTACCAGTGTGTTACTTTTGGGGTCCTCTATTTCAATGTCTCCTATACTTGCTTCTGGTGAACTATATATTTGAGACTGCATTTTGCTTTTTTATTTTGTCATTTTCACTCTGCCTCATGTTTTCTATGTGTAGGAGGGGATCACAAACACTCCTTTCAGACTTACCAAAGTCTTACTGTTAGTTGGAGGGCATTTTACTACTGGCCCTATTTATCCCCTGTACACCCCTATTTTAGGGGCATACTCACCACACTGATACAGTTAATCTGCTGTAGTCCAAGGTTCACCACCTGGAAGCAAAGTTCCAAATTTTTTCACAGTAACTGGAGCCTGATGAGCTCTTCTGATGTTCCAGGTGTGAGAACGGGTCCAGCAGAAGCAGTCCAGGGCAGTTTTCAGTCTTGGACAGGCCTCCACCATGTTCCCAGTGACAGGGCGGGCCCTCAGGGAAGGTTTCAGGCAGCCTATGCCTGAGGTGGGCTTCTGCTAAATTTCTGGTAGCAGGGTGGGCCCACAGTGGAGGTTCCTTGAAGCTTATGCCTGATGCAGGCTTCTGCTAAGTTCCCAGTGGAAGGGTGAGCCCATGGGGGAGGTTCCAGGCAGCTTACACCTGATCCAGGATTCCTCCAAGTTCCCAGTGGCAGGGCAGGCCCATGGTGGAGGTTCCAGGCAGCTTACACCTGATGCAGGCTTCTGCCAGATTCTAGGTGGCAGGGCGGGCCCACAGGGGAGGTTCCTGGCAGTTTATGGCTGATGTAGGCTTCTGCTAATTTCCTGGTAGCAGGGTGGGCCCACAGGGGAGGTTTCCAGCAGTTTATGGCTGATGTAGGCTTGTGCTAATTTCCTGGTAGCAGGGTGGGCCCACAGAGGAGGTTCCAAGCAGCTTACCCCTGATGCAGGCTTCTGCTAAGTTCCCCATGGCAGGGCGAGCCCATGGTGGAGGTATTAAGGCAGTTTTGATCTGGTTCCATGGTATTTTTTCTGTAAAAACTGTTAATGATAAATTATCTTAAGTGAGATGTTAAACCCATTTTGTTCTATTGATGTGATGGAGCTTCCGGATAAAAGACCACTTGTATTTCAAAAAATAATGCATTACTGCCTTTCCTGTTTTGACCACTTCCAATAAGAAATGGATGTTTTGAATTTTAAAAAAATTAAAAGATGAATGGACAAGTATATAAACACAAAAACAATTATTTTAAATCAGAGTACTCTCACATATGGCCCAAATTGAACTGCAACAATCCTTTAGTTTTTAGGTTTGTAACTATAAATAGATGATTCAGAATTTTTCTTGTAGGTCAGCAGTTAAACAGAGTTCTCTTGTAATGAAGGTCAGAAGGAAAAACACTTTTACATCTATGAAAGCAAGTAGCAATCTTGTACAGGAGTTCCTGCCTTGTTTCCAGTGGGAACTACCTGTTCCCCCTGCTGTCTCTCTTCTGGTTGTGTTCTTGGTTTTTAGTTTGTTTTTGTTTTTGGTCTTTTAGTGACAGGGTCTCTATATGCAGTTCAGGCTAGTCTTGAGCTCACTTTGTAGCCCAGGGTGTTCTTGAATTTGCAGCAATCCTCCTCCCTCAGCACCCCAAGTTCTGGGATTATAGGCATGTGCCATTATGCCTGGCTCTCTTCTGGTCTTTTAAAATGATATTCATCTCCAAATGTAATAGTAGCCTGTACTGCCACTTGTTTTTCACTAGAAGTCAATGATTGACCTAAGAGAAATATTAATTACATCTTACCAGTTCAGTTCATAGGTCTGAGTAAATCCCTTATAAGAACTCAGTGTACTTAGATTGCCTGAAAACCATCCCAGATCTTATTTGACCTGGTTGAGGCCACTGAAAACAAAGGACACTTGGGCACAGGTAGGACCGAATTCTCTACCCACCTTCTGTCAAAATCAGATAGAGGTGGATACAGCCCAGTAGAGACCTCATTTACAGTTGGTTTGAATATCTTGTCCATAGGACAGGGAGACTCAGACTCAGTAATGGTAAATTGTTAGACTGTGTGCCAAGGTCTACAGCCATTTGGTTTTCCATTGTCCCCACATCTACAGTGCAAACACAAGTCAGGATTGTCTCTCAATGCAGAGAAAGCCTGAACATAAGACACCTCATATCTTAGTCTGTCTCTCACAGTACATCACCACTATAAAACAGTACCTCAATCAGCACTTCCCTCTGCATTCCCTTTTGTCTCCAGGGAATATGCAACCCATGCAAGGATACAGAATGATATTGAACAGATCTTCCTCAGAATGTGAAGATCAAACAACTTTCAGTTCTTAAGAATACACTCCAAGGAAGTAAGGGCATTTAACATTGAGTTTTCCATCTGCAAAACAGAAAAGGAAAAAATAAGATGACATTTTGAATCCCTACTTGGTTTATACATGCTCTCAAGGTGTCCCTTGAGGGTTCCCTGCTCCAGAGCAGGTGGCTGGCATATAACAAGGGTACATAGAGTAGCCAAAAGATAGGTAGGGCTGGACTAGCCACCCTTTCCAAAGCACACACCTACCTCCTCTGTAAACCCCATTTCCAGCTCCAGAGTGTGTTACCAAAAGCACAGGCCACTCTTGATTCCTGCTAGAACAGCCATGTTTAAGAAGGGAAGTGTTGCCAGTGAAACATTAAGCCAATGACCAAGAAACCTGAACAACTACATGTTTTCATCTATGGATCCTACAGGAGAAAACCCTTGCCCAGGCACTGGATCAGCCAAAACTCTCATGTATGCTTTTCTGAATGACATGAATTCTGATTCTCTTCTAACCTGGGGTGGGGATATGTCATTTATAAAGGAATGCCTATACATGAGCACTCAAATTCTAGGGATTCTGGAGCTTCTAGCTTAAAAAGAAAAAAAGATTTTCAGAATTGTATAAAATGAATATTACCATTTACTGACAGTGATAACAACTATCCACAACAGAGATGAACTTCAAAACCAGTCACCTGGCCTCTAACCTGTGAGTGGGAGGAGCAAAGCAATTAGAGATTCAAAAGACCATTCCAAACAGATGTATAAAATTAAAACAAGTCATCTTGTAACTGCCAAGCAAGCCAACTCAAGCAAATTCAGCAATGAGCATAGAATTAAGTTTAAATATAAATGCAGCATATGTGAAATTATAATATAACGGAGGAGCTCTGCCTGCAAAAATAAAAAACCTCCCACCAAAGAAACCTGATATGAACACATTGCAGTCTTTCCTGCTCTCAACTTTTAACCAACAAAAGGAATAAGCAACCAGTAAACAATGGATGACAATTTTTGATTACTGAAATGAGCCACAATCCAGAATTTCATCAAAATACTTAGGGGTGTCATGAAACAGAAGCAAACTTTTACCTCTTTCTAATCATCTTAGTACAACCTCCAAGATGACAGAGAAATATAGCTCCCAGCCTGCAAGATATCAGATGGGCTGAGTTCTTGTCCCCTGAAAGCAAAGATTTCAAAGGCTAAAGGTGGCTAAAAGAAAAGGTTTACTAAGAGAAAGGAGGTCCTGGAAGTGGGTTGCCCTGGGACCTTTTGTCAAAGATAATTTAGACAGCAAAATCACAATGTGGGTCAATATAATCAACCTGAAGGATTGCAAGTGTAGCTAATAGTGATCCAATAGGGACATGGGTCATATAACAAGGGTACATAGAACAAAGACATTTTTGGGAAGGGGTGGGGCTGGATGTTCTGGTTCCTCACCTTGGGCAATTGATACCTAGCTGTAGTTCCTGGACCAGGTGGTGCTAATTATAGTGCAATTCCAAGTTACTGCTTATCCTTTATGCAAGTTAGGCCTAGATACTGCATCTTTGTTTTAAGGCCTGGTTTCTTCAGATGCACCTCCAGTCACAATTCTGATGTCTTTGTTTCCACTGACTTCTTTGAGAACCCAACTTCTTTGAGAACCCAACTCGCTTCTGACTGTATATCTATCTAACTTAGCTGCCTACAATAAGACTAGCCCAGGGAGGAATTGTCCAGGTGTCAGGCCTGTCCTGCCAGACAATCAAAAAACAAAAAAACAGAACGGTCATGGGGCAGTCCTTGCTCTCTCCATTTGGCCAACCTGTTCTTTCCACAGAGAAAACCTGGATAATTACAACTGTAAAGGGAAAACCTCTTGCTGAACATGGAAGTAGGCTTTCAGTTCCTTTTTTCAACCCTGGCTTTCTTCCAGCCACCACAGCTCAATGAAAGAAGTTACTGGTGAGGAGGTGATTCTTTACTTTTCACACCCTTTAGGCTATAACTTGGGTGGCTTTCCCTTCTCTCATTCCTTTTTGATCATACCTGAAAGCCTAGGTCCACTCTTTGGGGAGAGAAATTTTAATCTTGTTTAAATGCTGTAGTATACATGTACTCTAGTCAGGTATGTTACCTCCCTCTAGTGGAGACCAAAATAAATCCTGAAGTAGAGACTCTGAAGGACACAATTGGAAAAGGGAAGGCAAGCTACTGCAGTGCAAAGATAGCTTAAAGAACCCACTGTTTTTCCTCAGCAGAGATAATATCCCCTGAGATCTGAAGCTAAAAGAAGGCTGTTGCCTATAATTGACAAGTTAAGGACACAAGGTTTACTTACACTGTGTTAACAGTCCTTGTAACACTCCAATTTGGGGACACTCCAATTTTGGGAGTCCAGAAACTCACTGAGTTTGAAGATTGGTACAGAATTTTAGATTAGTAAAGAAGGGGGTAGCGCCCATCCACCTAGGTGCCCAACACATACTCTAACCTTTCCCAGATCCCTGAGGGTGCCAGTTGGTTCTTGGTGTTAGATTTATTTTATTTTTTTAAAGAGGCTAAAACAATAAAAACAATAAAAACAAACCAGTGTAAGAGATACAGAACTTCAGAACGTTACAAAATCAGCAATAGTTACCATGATGCCTTTTGATGTCTTCAAAACAGCTGCAGATAACTTCGGACATAGTAAAAGTCAAACAGAACAGAATAGAATAGAAATAATAAAAACAAAACAATGAATGCAATTTAGTGTTAGATTTAAAAGATGTTCTTGTGTCCTTTTGCATCCAGATTCCTAGTTTCTTTTTGCTTTTGAAAATCCTAATGACCAGACCCCTCCACTGACTTGGTCTGTACTTCGCAAAGGTTCATCTTTTTAGTCAGGTGCTATCCCATGATTTAACCTGTGTTGAATTTTCCCAACTCACAGTCCCTCAATATGTCATTGATATAATGCTGCATGTGCCCTCATGTAACTCCCTTCTCTAGGTCAGTAGTCATAACTGGAGTGCATTGATACTGGATTCATCATGAGTAAAGAGTGGGACACTGAAACTCCCTTATTCTCTGGGGTAAGTTATAACAGGCCTTATTCTCTGGGGTAAGTTATAACAGGCCCTTCCCCAGGAGGAAAAAAAAAGTATATTGATTTCACTAGTGGTATAAGTATAGAGCAAACAATTCCATTTAACCTAGATACAGGCTAAAAATTATTAATCTTGCTCAAAATTTAATTACAAAAACAAAAAAGGGGAATTTTACCTAGACTTAATTGGGCAGTATATACTATCATAACTTTAAATCCTTCTAATGTTGGAACAGCAGCAAGACAATTCATTCAGGTAAAAGAAAGAAGCTAGGAAGGGTCTTTCAGAAAGATCTTCTTACTAGATGATGGAAGGGTAAAGATGACTGTGTAAGATGTTTGTCAGTCTGCTTGTGTATCTGTTCATCCAATCTGTTAAGCAGTTTTTGGGAGTCAACTGAGCTAGTGATCATTCACAGGTGCAGAGCCAAAAGCACAAGGGCCTGTACAGGAGTGCCCAAGGGTACAGAGCCCCTCAAAAAATGTCCTGGGCACATCGGGTGCTAGAGGTGACAGGTGTTCCAACCCCAGGAACATGGGGTGTAAGAAGCAAGCTAGTTCAGCAAAAGGGTGTGATACCAGTGTGTAAACAGCCCCCGGGGAACTTAGATTTTGTGGATGCTGACAACTCTGTTTGTTTCTATTTCTGTCTCACTCTGTACAGATTGTCTGTCCATGTTTGTCCATTCTGTAAACAGCTGTTCTTTTTTATTTGAGATCAATAATTTTTCTCATTTTTTACATTTTTGGATCATTTAATCAAAGTTTAATTTGGGTAATGGACTTAAAAACATGCTTTCACCTGGGTTCCCAGTTAGTCAAAATGATGCTAAAATTGGTTATGTAAATGTAATGTACATTTTTTAAATTTTATTTAGAGAGGGAGGAAGCAAAACAGAAAAAAGGGTAGAAAAAATACAGAATTTCAAAAAAAACAGTAAGAAATCACTATTTGATACACTACATATTGTCTTCTTGGATATAGTTGTTCAAGTTACAAAATTAAAGCATACAAAGTGGACATTCAAACAGTGAGGCTGCAAACAGTTCTGTTCACTGATCCAACAAAAACTTAGTAACATGGTTATCAATCCTACACACTTAAGTATACATACAGTTATCTCTTTTAGAGCACTTTCTTTTCCTCCTCTTGCTTTTTT
>PVLA01013822.1:0-35137 GCA_004027455.1 Hydrochoerus hydrochaeris | reverse complement strand
TGGATGCACACCTTCCCTCCATCAGCACACATGCTAAACTGAGGGAGGCTCTGCTAGGCCCCAGAAGTGTGCTCTCTCTGTCTCTCTCTGTCTGTCTTTTATCTCTCCCCCATCTTTCAAAATATATTTACTTTCCACAGCAGCATTACGGTCACAGTGACACCAAGGAGATGGTAGAAAGATTCCTCTAAGATCCCTGGCTCCACGTTCCCATGGGCACATGGTCCAGGCATCACTGTCACCCCCACACCCACCTCAATATCCTGCTGTCTGTCTCTCCCCGACCTAGCTTTGTTCTCAGTCTCCTTATGTTCCTCAGACACACTATGCTGAGCCCATGATCAGAGTTCCTACTCTGGGAAGCTCCTGGTGATGATGTCGAAGTCCTGGCTCTTTGTACCCTACCCTCACCACTTCTGCCTCATCAGGGTAAGTATGGGAATCACACAGCTGTGAGACATGGAGACCTGTTCTTGTTAGGTTGCAGATAAAAATCTCACCTCACACCTGAAAGTCTGTTTCATCTGGAGCACATCCACATAATACTAGAGCAATGATGTGACCTTCAGATCTACTCAGCCAGTGGGAAGGGAAACCTGTTTCAGACAGCAAGTCACCAGGGGGCAGTGCTCTTAGCACAGAAGATCTAAAAATCTCACCTGAGTGAGCTGCTTGCTGTGGGCATGGAGGGGCCTCTTCTGAAGCTCAGAAACAGCTGATAATATAAGGAGTGTGGAGACAAGAGTAGAGGCCCACAATGTCGAGCAGCTGGACAGCAGCAGGGCCAGTGGCTCAAGGACAAAGATGACAAGATGCAGCATCAGCTCACAGAGTCAACATCCCCCCTCTGGCTCCAGTCAGGCATTATGCATGTGCTGCCAGGCACCCTCTACACTGAACCACTGCCACAAGCCCAGGCTGAGGGCTGAGGGCTGTTGGTGTAGAATCCCTTCCAAGAGGAAGCCCAAAGCTGAAGGAATCAGGGTGGCTGGGATGCAGCAATGGGCTGAGTAGGAAAAAGCCAGGATCTGGGTTGAGAACAACCCCAAGAGACTTTGCTGGGTCTGTGTTTCACCTCCAGCACATCCACATAGTACTAGAGCATGAGCAAATTCTTTTCTTGCTCACCTACAGTGGTCTATCTGCAACCTGCAGAGCTCTGGGACACCTCCTGCCCCTTCCACACTTTCCTCTGTCCTGTCTCATTTCTTATACCACCCACCTAGGATTTAACCTCTTATGCTCCAGTGAAGACCCATATGCCAGTTAGTTCTTTTGTGCATTTATTTTCCTTCCTTTCCCATTTACTGGGATCACAGCTCATTCTGTAGACCAGTTTGGCTTCCCAACTACAATCTGCCTGCTTCTTCCTTAGAGATGGGATTAGAGGTTGGAACTACCACCTCTGGCCCCTCCCTCACCTCACAGATGTCAACACCCCCTCCTTCATGGCAGTGACTGCCCCTGTCCCCCCAGTTAGTGTCCTGTCACCATTTGCTCTAGGCTAATGTCTGAGAATTTGAAAAATTATGTTCCCAAATATTAGCCAATTTTGAGAAATATACATATTCCCAGACAGATAGAAATTACCAAACCTGACTCAGGAAGAAAGAAATATACTTAACCCAAGAACAAGCAATGAAACTGACACTACAATAAAGAATCTATCAACTAAAGAACGACTTGGACCAGATGAATTCATGGATGCATTCTACAAAGTCTTTAAAGATGGTCCTTTGCAAATGATTTTAGTACTCTAATCGAGATTGCTATGGGTTAAGTATCCAAAATTCATGCACAGAAGTATCATCCAGATTCCCAAACTGGACAAAGACCAAACCAAACATACAACTGCACCTTGATCTTAATGGACATCGATGCAAAAGTCCTCCACAGGAGCCATGTGTGATGGTGCATGCCTGTAATCCTAAACTATAATCCTAGGGAAGCTGGTGCAAGGGGATCACTGCCAATTCAAGGCCAACATAGCCTACTAGTGAGTTGAAGGTCAATCTGATCTATACCACAAGACCCTTTTTGAAAACAACAAAAGAACACTAAACAAAAACACAAACCAACCAAACAAAAAGTTAAACAGGATATTGAAAAACAGAATGCAGCTCATCATAAAAAAGATCATATACTGTCCAACAGGTTTGGTAATCCCAGAGCTCAGTAAACTGAAGCAGGAGGACTACAGGAAATTAAAGACCAGCCTGGGCTACATAGGGTGTTAGAGGCCAACCTCAACTACATACCAAGACCCTGCCTCAAAATAATTAATAAAAAAAAGAAAAAATCAAACACGATAAAGAGCATACATCATGATCAGTATGATCTCATCTCAGAGATGCAAAGATGGTTCAAAATACATGAATCAAGGTAATGTGTAGAGAGGCCACAATGACTCCATTTTGTCCCAGACACATCTGGTCTACAGTGTTATGGGAAAAGTGCAGGGCTTAAAACATCACCCCCACCCCACGGTAAAAACATAAGGTCCTGTAAGAACAAGAAGCAAACAGGTTATATAATCTAAGCATGAACAATTTGAGTTTCTTGGTTCTTTATCTCAATAAAAGCTACTTGATTGGGATGGCAGGGTGGAAGCCATTTAATGACCCTTAGGGTGTGTAACCCTTTATTTTCCCTTTGCTTGTAGAACCCAAACAGTAATACATCACCTAAAGTAGAGCACAGTCAAAAATCATAGTCATGTCAACAGATATGGAAAGGACTTTCAACAATATCCGATATCCCCCCATGATAAAGAGTGTGAAGAAAACAAGTATACAAGGCCCTTACTTGGATATGATAAAAGCAACTTATGACAAACCAACAGAAGCATCACACTCAATGGTCAAAAAATGAAAGCTTTCACCCCAAAACTGAAAAAGAAATCCAGATCTCACTGAAAACATTCTGTGCAATACAGCTGCATTCATTATGTTCTTGGCCACTGACTGCAGCTAAATCATATGCGCTATCATCAAATTAAAACTTCTGTGAATGTGTTACAAAAAATTTTGCTATATACATGAACGTTCACCTCAAGATATCCACTGTAGCATAACCTTTGGCAAAAGCTTATTTTGCTTTTGTAACTTCTGATCACCACCCTACAAATAAAACTAACTCTCTGTAGTCAGTACCTCAAGACTTTGCAGATTTTTCCTCTGAGGTCTGCTAGGGTCAGTACAGTTTCTTTTTTTCTCCTGAACTCCTGGCTACTGTGGACTTAATTTTTGCTACAGTTAAACCAGAAACAAGACAAGGATGCTCACTATCACATCTTATAATCACATACTTCTTGAAACATTAGCCAGAACAATTAGGCAAAAGAAAGAAAAAGGATACATATAGGAAAGGATGGACTCAAATTATTATGTGAAGTTAACCTGACACTCTAAATGGAAGATCCAAGAAAATCTACCTTGTATTAGTTACCTTTCTGTCATTGCTGGGACAATATATCTACCACCCAAAATGCATAAAGGAAAGGTTTATTTAGCTCACTGTTTCTGGAGGTTTCTGATACACTTTTCTCATGTGTGGACTAACATGGTGCTGGACAGTGCCAACCTGTGTTCTTATCACAGACCTAAAAGTTAAACCTACTTTTCATGCATGCCAATCCTCCTCCAATCAGTTATCAATACATCACTCCACCTGCCACTTCAATTCTATCCATGTCAATTCTGAATAAAGCCTGTAGTTTTTTTTTTCTTAAAACCTTCCAGAGGGTGCTTGTATCACTTTGGCAACCCTCCTGTGCCCACCATAAAGGATTCTTTTCTTTCCTTGTTTTTTCCCTCTTTTTGCCTCTCACACATTAGAAGACCAAATAATTTCAGTCCATAATCTGCTGGCTCCAAGGCAGGGTGGCACAGAACCAGGACAAAAGTTTAAGGCTGCAGGTGTCAAAAGTACCTAGACCAAAAGACAAGAGAAGGCCTCTTCTCCTCCCTTATACTGAATGCAGGGCATCCCTACTCACCGCCCCTCCCAGGGCACATGCACCACACACAAAATCTGTGCATCTTCCTGTTGCACAGAACAAAAGTATTTACAAAGGGTCCTGACTCCTTGTTGAGTTTCTTAAACTGTTAAGCTTCTTACATTGACGCAATGCATCAACCATAACACCATCCAAAACCTCTTAGAATTCATAATCAACTTCAGCAACACAGCAAGATAGAAGAGTGACACACAAAAATCTTTACCATTTTTACACACCAGTAACAAACTGAATAAGGAAATTATGAAACTAGTACCACTCATATTAGCTTCCAGAAGACTGAAATACCTAGAGATTAACTGAACCAAGGAAACAAAAAGACCTCTAAAAAGAAAACTACTGCACTCTGAAAAAAGAGATTGAAGAAGACATCAGAAAATGGAAAGACATTCTTTTCTCCTGAATGGGCAGATGCAGCATTGTGAAAAATGGCCAAGGGTCAGGGATTTAGCTCAGCAGCTCAAGAATTTGCCTGGTAATTGCAAGGCTGTGAGTTCAATCCTCCATATCCCCCCCACTAAAAAAATCAAGACAAAAACAACAAAAACCCTGGCCATTCTCCTTACAAACCAGTTATATAGATTCAATACAGTTTCCATTAGAACACCAACAGCATACATTATTGTTTGAGACAGGGTCTCACTATGCAGTTCAGGCTGGCCTTAAGCTCACTTGATAGCTCAGACTGGTCTTGAATTTACAACAGTCTTTCTGCCTCAGCCTCCTAAGTGCTGGGATTGCAAGCATGTGCCACCATGCTGAGCGTTCAACAGCATACTTTACAGAACTAGAGAAAATCATGCTAAAATTCATATGCAGGCAGAAGAAATCCAGAATAGCAAACACAATTTTAGGAAACAAGAGCAAAACAAGATAAGGCACAGTAATACCTAATCTCATTTATACTACAAAACAATAGTGATAAAAATAACACATTGCTGGAACAAAAACAGATGTATGTATAAATGGATCAGAAAACAAGACACAGAATCTTTCCCAGACACATTCATCTTTTTATTTGTTTTGTTTTCATTTGGTGAAGAGAGTGTCCCTCTAAGCAGTTCAGATTGGTTTTGAACTCCCTATGTAGTCCAGGCTGGCCTCAAACTCAAGCAATATTCCTGCTTTAGTCTCGAGTGTTCTGAGTAGAGATAAGTATTATCATGCAGGGGAACAAGCCAGCAACGAGAGGGAAGGTAGGCCCATGTTGCAGAGAGTGTAGTTCCAGCTCCTGTGGTGGCAAGGGGAGTTCCAGCTCCCTGGATCTGGCCTAGGAGTTTGGGACATCCTCCCAGTGCTTGGGAGCCTGTCCAGCCCCCTAGATCACTGGACTAGCCTTGAAAGGCTTCATGGGCTTGAATGGACCATGCCCAGTGACCTTCATTCAACCAGTGGAGCCAAGGCCCATGAGTCCAGGGAGCTGAGGGCACAGGAGGTGATTTCCAACACACTCAGAGAAAGTTTTGGAACATTGCTCAAAACACAGAAATATAGGAAAACGACAAAATGAAACACTAAAATGCAATCTCAAACTTCCAGCCCATCCCAAGAAAGCCTGGGAGCCACATACATGGAAGAAAATACTAGTCATACACCTGAAATACCTGAAATGATATCAACTGAAATAAAGAAGCAAGTATGGGAAGCTATAAAGTAACTCAAATTAGAAATGATAAAACTAGTGAAAGAGGAGTCTGGGGATTTAGCTCAGTGGCATAAGTGCTGGCCTTGTAAGCACATGGTCGTGGGTTCCTTACCCAGTAATGATTAAAAAAAAAAGTAGTGAAACAAATAGTGAATGCATCTAAAGACACAGCTACAAAATTAGAGGAACAAAGCAAACAGATGGAATCCCTGAATGAACAGTATAAGAAACAAACAGAATACATGAAGCAGATTCAAAGAGATATACATTAAATAAAAAATTCTATTGTAAGTTGCCAAAACCACCTCAATGAATGTGAAGATAGAAGACCTTGAAGATAAGATTGCAGCTAGTGAACAGAAAAGGAAAGATCTTTTAAAAATAACAAGGAATCAGGAAATAACAATTCAACAGTTGCAAGATGAAGCAAAGAAAAACAACATAAGATTAATAGTCCAAGGATGGAAAACAATACTTCATGTAACAGGAACTCAAAAAAAAGGGCAGGGGTAGCTATTCTGTTTGCAGACAATGTGAACTTCAATCCAAGAAAGGTCCAAAGAGATAAAGAAGGTCACTACATACTAGTTAGGGGAAAACTTCAAGAAGAAAAGATAACAATCTTAAATATATATGCACCAAATTCCAGAGAACCCAGCTATACAAAGCAAGTATTAACAGAAATGAAAAATCAAATAAGCAATAACACAATTACAACAGGAGATCTTAACACACCATGGACACAAAGGGACAGAACAAAAAGACAGATAATCAGCAAAGAAATAACAGAACTGAATCACATCTGTGAACAAACAGACTTGACAGATGTAGTGTTCCATCCAACAATATCAGAATATACATTCTTCTCAGCAGTACATAAGACATTCTCTAAAATAAACCATAAACTAGCCCACAGAACATATTTAAGTAAATGCAAAAGAACTGAAATTATCCCTTGCATGTTATTGGATCATAGTGACATGAAACTAGAAATTAATGATAAAGGAAACTGCAAAAACCCCACAAACACATGGAAATTGAATAATACACTCTTGAGCAATCAATGGGTCATAGAGGAAATTAAAGAAGAAATTAAGCAATATCTGCAAGCAAACAAAAATACAAACACAACTTACCGGAATCTATGGGATGCAAGGAAAACAGTCCTCAGAGTAAAATTTATAGCACTGAGTTCCTACATTAGGAAAACAGAATGAACACAAATAAACAACCTGATACTACATCTCAAATAGCTAGACAAAGAAGAGCAAGTCAAGGCCAAAGCCAAAAGAAGGGAGGAAATTATAAGGATCAGAGCAGAAATTAATGCAATAGGGACTAAGAAAACAATACAAAGAATCAATGAATCAAACAGTTGGTTCTTTGAAAGAATAAATAAAATTGATAAGCCCATAGCCAACCTAATTAAAAAAAGGAAGCAAAAGACTCAGATTCAAGCAATACAGAATGAAAAAAGTAAAATCACTACCAACTCTGTGGAAATACAGAAGATCATCAACACCTGTTTCGAAAAACTCTACTCTCATAAGTTTGATAACACAGAAGAAATGGAGAGATTCCTAGAAACATATGAAACACCAAAGCTGGATCAAGAAGATATAAAAATGTGGAACACCCAATTTCTATTAATGAAATTGAAAATGTAGTTAAGTCCTTACCAACAAAGAAGAGCCCAGGCCCAGATGGATTCACTGTGGAATTCTACAAGAAATAAAAACAAGACTTAATGCTGACACTCCTCAAACTCTTCAATGCAATAGAAAGGGAAGCAATTCTCCCTAAGTTATTCCTCAAAGCAACTATTACTATAGTACCAAAACCTGAGAAAGACCCAGCTAAAAAAGAGAACTACAGACCAATCTCCCTAATGAACATACATGCAAAAATTCTCAATAAAATATTGACGAACAGGATGCAGCAAATCATCAAGAAGATTATACACCATGACCAACTGGGATTCATCCCAGGCATGCAGGGATAGTTCAAAATACATAAATCAATAAATGTAATCCACCATATCAATAGAGCCAAAAGTAAGAATCACATGATCATTTCTATAGATGCAGAAAAAGCTTTTGATAAGGTCCAACACCTATTCATGATAAGAACCTTACAGAGAATTGTAATAGATGGTCTTTACCTCAATATGATAAAGGCCATCTATGACAAACCAACATCCAGTGTCATATTAAATGGCCAAAAACTGAAAGCTTTTACCTTAAAATCAGGCACAAGACAAGGATATCCCTTATCACTGCTCCTATTCAATATAGTACTGGTAATACTAGCCAGAGCAATTAGACAAGAGAGAGAAATAAAAGGAGTAAAGATAGGAAAAGAAGAAGTTAAATTATCATTATTAGCAGATGACACAATACTCTACATAGAAGACCCCCAAACCTTCTTTAAAAGACTCCTAGATATAATAAATAAACTCAGCAATGTAGCTGGATACAAAGTCAATACTCAAAAATCAATAGCATTCTTATACACTAACTAACAACAAAATCACTGAGAGAGAAATAAGAGAAGCCACACCCTTCACACTAGTATCCAAAAGAATGAAATACTTAGGAATTAATCTAATGAAATATGTAAAAGACTTTTACAGGGAAAATTATAATACTCTGAAAAAGAAATCGAAGAGGACATCAGAAAATGGAAAGACAGCCCTTCTTCATGGGTAGGAAGAACAAATACTGTGAAAATGGCCATTCTTCCAAAATTGTTATACACATTCAATGCAATCCCAATGAAAATACCACTAACATACCTCATAGATCTAGAGAAATCACTCCTAAAATTCATCTGGAACCAGAAGAGACCTAGAATAGCAAAGGTAATTCTAAGCAGCAAAGCCAAGGCAAGAGGCATCACAATTCCTGACTTCAAGTTATACTACAAAGCTACTGTAATAAAATAAAGATGGTATTGGAATAAAAACAGACCTGAAGATCAATGGAATAGACTAAAAGATACAATTACGAACACACTCAACCATCTTATCTTTGATAAAGGGGCCAAATATGTTCACTGGAAGAACGATAGTCTCTTTAATAAATGGTGCTGGAAAAACTGGCTATCCATATGCCAAAAACTAAAACTAAACCCATGCCTATCACCATGTACTAAACTAAAATCTAAATAGATCAAAGATCTAAACATTAAAACAGAAACACTAAATCTGTTGGAAGATGAAGTAGGTAAAAATCTTGAAGACATAGGGGTAAGTAGAGAATTCATGAACAAGAACCAAACTGCATGGGAAACACTTCCCAGAACCAATAACTGGGATCATGTCTTATTAGAGTTTCTGCTTCTCCAAATAAATTTCCAGCAGAGTGAAAATAAAACCCAGAAACTAGGAAAAAATATCAGCAAACTGTCCCTCAGATGAAGGACTTCTGTCTAGAACTTATAAAGAATTAAAAAAAAAAAAATCAGACCCCTGAAATTCAAAGGCCCAATCCAAAAATGGGCATCCGAGATGAACACACAGTTCTCAGATGAAGAAATACAATGGCAAATAAATACATGAAAAACTGTTCATTATGATTGGTCATTAGAGAAATGCAAATTAAAACCACACTGAGATTCCATCTCACTCCAGAAAGAATGGTCAGGGTCAACAAAACTACCAACAACAAATGCTGGAGAGGCTGTAGGGAAAAAGGAACTCTTCTGTACTGTTGGTGGGAGTACAGACTGGTGCAACCACTGTGGAGATCCGTTTGGAGATTCCTCAAAAAGCTGGGGTTGGAGGTTCCATTTGACCCAGCTATTCCACTCCTAAGCATATTCCCAGAAGAACTGATAACATTATATCACAGTGATATATGTGTACCCATGTTTATAGCAGCACAATTTGTAATAGCCAGAACTTGGAAACAACCTAAGTGCCCATCAACTAAGGAATGGATAAAAAAATTGTGGTACTTTTATACAATGGAGTACTAATCAGCTATTGAGAATGATGACATTGAGATATTTATAAATAAATGGATGCAACTTGAGACCATACTCATAAGCAAAATAAATCAAACTCACATGTATAAATACCATATAGTCTCCCTAGTGTAAGAAATGGTAAGAATACATAACATTCTATGGTAATCATGGTTCCCCATTATATTGCTTTGAAGTCTTATAATGTTTTCATTGATTGGTTGGAATGGTTTTATTCTGTTTTGTTTGACCTTATTATGTGTGATGGTATGAACAGCTACTTTGAAGAAAACAAGACATTATGGCAGCCATTGTTGATTTAATATTATCTTGCTTTGAAGCCCTACAATGCTTTTGATCTTCTATTACCATTGGTTCTATCATGTGTCTTACTGGATTTTAATATGTTAATATTAAACAAAATGTTTATGGAAAATAAGATATTATAGTAGCCATTGTTTATTTTCTATTTTTTGGTTCAGAATGCCTTGTAATACTTTCATTCTCTTGAATGCTTTTATTCTATTTTGTTTTGTTATGTTTGATATTATTGTGTGTCAAGCTATGCTCAACTTCAAAGAAAGAGATATTATGGTAGCTACTGTTGATATCCAATTGTCTTGTTGTGAAGAGCTGTGTTGCCTGTATTGTTCTGTTCTGATCTGCATTGTTCTGTCCTCTTTTGTTTTATTCTCTGTAAAATAAAATTTTTAAAAAATCCACCAAGGTGCTGAGGATTGAGGGTTGATGACTCTAGAGACCTCCAGGGAGATACACACCAGGAAACAGGGCTATGTGCTATAATAACTGGCCTTGGAGTTACCTCAGGCCAAGAGCCCACCATGCCCTGAGAGGTTCCTAGGCCAGATGTCACCTAGGGAGGGCCACCTGACTTTGGGATGAGGAGTAGTTATAGGGTGACTTCATCTCAGGGCTCCCGAGGTCAGAATCCCACAGTGAGTGGGTGAGGACAATGAAGGATTTGTTCAGGGTCAGGGAGTTGAAACCAGGCTGGCAAGAGCCAAGAGTGTTGCAGGCTGAAAAACTGGGCCCAGTCCCCACAACCCAAGGCCAGGATCAGCCTGAAATTCCACAAGACTCAAAGCACCAGAACTGCCCCTGCCCTGGGCTTATCCAGTGAGCCCAAAATCCATTGCAGGCTACTACAGGCATGCTGGGGCCACACAGCACAGACCTGAGATGCCTGCCAGTCTCTTACATCTTCCAGTGACAGCAAAGATATACCCTAAACTGGATACAACCACAAAACCTCCAACCCCAGAAGATAACCACAGGCCTGAAACCACAGAGAAATTTTTTTTCCTTTATTTTTTTCTCTTTGTTGGGAAAGATGGGAATAGGCAGGGAAAGTTGCACCTTCTTGACATTTCTGGCAAATCTTCAAAACCAAGAGTTAAATCTCCAATAGGGAGAGCAACTAAGCCACAAGCAGTCCAATTTGCCTTGACCCAAGGACCCAATTCACTCATCTCTACCTCCAGTTAAATACAAAGGAGGCAAGGTGGGGAGGGGGTTACACTAAAAAAAATTCATTTGGCATATACAATATATACTCACACCTGTACACTCACACACCTACATATAAATACAGGCATATATTTTAGTATTGTCTCATCGTGGTAATGTGTTAAAATGCACATGTTTCCCTTTATGATTTCTACATCAGCCTGGAATATGAGACTGTGCTTACAGCTCAGAGATATTACCTTGACAAATAAAGAAAATCAAATGGAGCTCACCCAAGAATTTGCATGTAGGCAATAAAGAAGGTCACTGTCCTAAACAGGAGTGTCAGAACCTAACCTACTCAATTCATAGCTCACAAAGGGAAAGAGTCCCTTTCTTGCCATATAATAAAATGAGCTAAAAACAAAGACTCTATTTGCCAGCTCTGTCTCCCCCACTTACTCTGACCAGATGTCTATCTCCACATTCTCTCCTCTTTCCAATAAAGGGACTTTGTTTCTCCTTAAAATATGTCTCTCTTAATTTTTTGTTGTTATAGGCAGCAACTTCTCATCCCTAATAAGTTAAACAGGCACAATCTTGGGACAGACTCAAAAGTCAAAATCTGGGCCAGGGATATAGCTCACTGGTCCAATACCTGCATGGCAAGCACAAGGTCCTGAGTTCAATTCCTTGTACCTCCCCCCACAAAAAAGTCAAAAGCAAACTGGAAGATATCTCTGAAAAGTAGTGACTTCCTCAGGAGGTATTGATACTAGTAGCAAACCTACTTACTAAAAGCAATTTGTAAGCACTAATGCTGAAAAAAAATTTTACAAATAGAAAAGAGACATGAAAATAAGATTAAACAGATAAATGATGCTCTAGAAAGCAATATAAGCAATTTCAAGATAACTAAATAGATGATTACCATAAGAAAGGACATGATTAGTAGACAAAGAGTAAAAAAAAAATAGGGACTTAACAAAGTGATGGAAACTGTGAATGTCAAAAATAGGAAAGAATTAGACTCCATGAAATGAATTAAAACAGATATCCAGGAGATTAGAAATTCTTTTGGATGGACAACGTTTAAGCTCACTGCTGCAGCAAGCATGAGGCCCTGAATTTGATTCCCAGAAACAAACCTCCCCCCAAAAAGAAGAAGAAATTCTGTTGGAAGAATATGCAATAAAATTAACCAGTGTGAGGAATGAATATCAGATATGGAAGACAGGTTGGTGTTTAGCAACCCTCAAATGAAAGACTTCTTAAAAGTAGCAAGGGAGCATGAACAATCAGTTCCACAGCTGCCAGATGACACAAAGAATAACCAAATGAGATTGATCACAATCCATGAAAAATCAGAAGATAGCACAAAGGGCATAAAATGCTTGTTCACAGAAGTAATATGGGTGGGGTGTGGTGGTACATGCCTGTAACCCCAGCACTCAGGAGGCTGAGGCATAAGGATCACCACAAGTTTGAGGCCAACCTAGGCTACATAATGAGTTTAAGGGCCAAGAGGGACAACATAGAGAAATCTCATCTCAAAAAAGAAAAAAAAAACAGATGGGAGACAGAACCACCAACAGAAAAAAAATAACAAAGATAAGTCAATATGTATTGGTGTAACCATCAATGTAAATGGTCTCAATTCAGCAATCAAAGGAACCATATTGCCAGAATGTATCAAGAAACAAGAGCCAAGCTGGGCCCAGTGACACAAGCCTGTACTCCCAGCACTCAGGAGAGTGTCACAAGTTCCAATCCAGCCTTGGCCAGACAGTGAATACAAAGTGAGTATGAACTACATAGCAAGACCCTGTCTCAAAATCACCAACCCAACCCCCTGCCAAAAAATTCATAGACTGAATATTAAAGGCTGTCAAATAATACATCACATGACAGGAACCCATAAAAAAGCAGGGATTGCTATTCTAGCAGTCAAAGTGGATTTCAAGCCAAGACCAATCAAGAGATACAAAGAAGTTAACAACAGAACAACCCAAGAAAAGAAGATAATAATCATATATACAATAAATACTATCACACACAACTATATAAAACAAATATTAATGAACATGGAAAATCAAATAAGCACCAATACAACTGTAATAAGGGACCTCAATAACCAACTGCTACAAATGGACAGATCAACTAGACAAAAAACTCATGAAAGAAATATAAGAGATGATCCACACCTTTGAACAACTGGACTTAGTAGATATCTACTCAGTGTTCACCCAACCATAGAACACACGTTACTCTCAACACCATGTGAGACTTTCTCTAAAACAGACCACCTCCTGCCTCCCAGAACATGCTTAGAAAATGCAAAAGAATTTAAATGATTCCTAAAGATCAGACCAGAAAGTAACACAATTGAAATTAAGAAAATGACAGAGAGAATCAATACCTTGAAGTTGATTCTTAAAAAAATTAAATACAATAGACAAACTCTTATCCAACTTCATCAAAAAAAGGAAACAAAAGACTCAAATCCATACAATTAGGAATGAAAAGGGAAAAATCACAACAGATCCTGCAAAAGTCCAAAAGATCATCAATACCTACATTGTGAATACTTAATTAGATGCAAAATGCAGAAAAGACATGGACAGATTCCTGGATACACATTAACTATCAAACTGAATCAAGAAGATATACAAATTATAAAAATCCCAATTTCAGCCAATGAAATTTAATACTATTAATAATAATAGTAACAAAAACTACCAACAAAAAAAATCCAGGTCTTGATGAATTCACTGCTGAATACTACAAGAAATTTAGAGCAGATCTAATGCTACTACTCCACAAGCTTTTTAACAAAATTGAAAGGAAAGTCATATTCCCAAACTCATTCCTGAAAGCAAAATTTACCCTAATAGCAAAACCAGGAAAGGATCCAACCAAATCTGAGAACTATAGGCAAATGTCCTTAATGAACATAGATGCAAAAATTCTCCATAAGATACTGGCAAACACAGTGCAACAAATTATCCAGCAGATTGTACATCATGAGCAAGTAGAATTCACCCCAACATATGGGGATGATTCAACATATGCAAGTCACATTAACAGAACCAAAGGCAAAACCCATACAACCATCTCAATAGATGCAGAAAAACCATTAGACAAAGCCTAACACTTATTCATGACAAAAACCTTAAAGAAAACTGAAATAGAAAGTCTATTTGCTGGGATCTAGCTCAGCAGCAAAGCACCTGCCTGGCAAGCATGAGGTCATGAGTTCAATTTCCAGTACAAAAAAAAACCTCAATCCAAATCTAATGGGAGCCTTCGATGACAAACCAATATTCAACATCATACTAGATGTTCAAAAACTGCAACCTTTCACTCCAAAATCAAGAAAAGACAAGGATGCCCACTGTCACCACTCCTATTCAATATAGTTCTGTAAACATTAGCCAGATCAACTAGACAAGTGAAAGAAACAACAGGAGAAAGGATAAGAAAGGAAGTTAAATGTCATTATTCATGGATGACACCATTCTTTACATAGAAGACCTCCCAACCTCCACCAAATGACTTCTAGATTTAACAAACAAATTCAAAACTCTATCTGGGTACAAAGTCAAAACTCAAAAATTACTAATAGCATTCCTGTATATGACTAACACTGACTAAGAGAGAAATTAGGGGAAAACACTTTGCATGACAGCATCAAAACAAATGAAATTTTTGGTGATGGGCTCCACTTGTGAGACTCTGCCAGGCTCAGTACAGTGCCTGCCCAATGTGGCAGAGAGGTGTTGACCCCTAAAACAACAGCACCTCTCTCTCACATTAACTCCTCCACAAGTCTTCTGGTCTCAAAACATTACACCTTCTGCCTCTCTTTCATGTGCACCACATGCCCTCCAATACCCCTCCCAACATGGGTCCACTCAGGTAGTCTCCATCCCTTGTGCCAAAAAGTCCTGCAGTCCTCTGCCAGCCTGATGACCTGTCCACCCACATAGTCTCCATCCATGTCCCAAACCCATAAAAGTGACTCCTCAACTTTGTTTCCTTTCAGGGTCCTTGCAAACTCCAGCAGCCCTCTTGTGCCAGCCAAAAAGGTTTCCTTTTATCTCTGTCTTTGTTTCTCAACTGCACCAAAAAACTTAATACTTTGGAATTGATCTAATGAAGGAAATATATTAGGCAAAATCAATATTGTACAAATGACCATATTTCCTAAAACATTACAAAGATTTAAAAATGCAATCCCAATCAAAGTACCAGTACCATAATTTAAGCACTAGAGAAAACAATCTTAAAATTCATTTGGAACCGAAAGAGACCTAGAATAGCAGAGCAAATTATGGAAAACAAATACAAGGCAGAAGGCATCACAACCCACAACAGGAAATTATACTGCAAAGCTACCATGATAAAAACAACATGGAACTGGAAAAACAGAACAAAATAGGCCCAAGGAGCAATGGAACAGATTAAAAGATGCCCAAAAAACTCCAAACACACTCAGCTACCCTACTTTTGACAAGAGGCAAACACTTTCCTTGGAAGATAGTACCTTTGCTAAACAGTGATGAAAAACTAGTGTTCCATATGCTGCAGATTGAACCTAGGACCATATCTCTCACCACACACCAAACTAAAATCAAAATATATCAAAATCTAAATAGTAAAACAGAAACAATCTTCTGGAAGACAGCATACATAAAACTTTTGGATACACAGGTGTGGGCAAAGACTCTGTAAAGAAAACCTGAATTAAGTCAATTGGGATCATATTACATTAAAAAACCTTTACATCACAAAAGAAATCATCAACAGAAGCCAGGCATACTAGCACACTCCAGTAATCCCAGCACTTGGGAGGCTGAGACAGGCAGATCATTGTAAGTTCAAGGACAGCCTTGGCTACAAAGTGAGCCCAAGGCTAGCCTGAACTCAACAGAGTGAAGAGACAACTCAAAGAATTGACAAAAAATTTCTACCATCTACTTTTCAGACAAAAGACTAATATTTGGAACATACAAAGAACTTCAAAAAATTGAATTCTCTAAATTTCAAGGGCAAATCAAAAAATAAGCATCTGAAATGCAGATACTTCACAGATTAAGAAGTATAAAGAGCAAACAAATATATTTTTAAAGATGTTCAACATTCTAGGCCATACAAGAAATACAAATTAAGACAGCACTGAGATTTGATCTGACATTAAGAAATCAACCAATAACAAGTGCTGGTGAGGCTACAGCAGGGAGGGGGAAGAACTCTTCTCCAGTGATGAACTGGTACAACCAGTACTGGAATCAGTATGGAGAGTTCTCAAAATCTTAAAACTGGAATTCCATTTATCCCAGCTATTCCCCTTCTAAGTATCTTCCAAGAGTTAAAGGCATGATACCACAGTGCTATAAACACATTCATCCACTGAGCCCTATCCGGACCAGGAGCTGACCACACCCAGAGTCACCAGACTCCTCCTCCACAGCCCCCACTCCCGTGCTTTGCCCCTTGCGGGAGATGCCCAACTCTATAAATCCTGAAGCCCCCACTTTTGTTTATGTTCCTTTCTCTACTTCTGATCTATATAATTGGAAAGGGCAAAACCCAACCTTCTCCAAAGACCCCCAAGGTATCATTACTTAAACAGAATCCATTTTCTCCACCCATCGTCCCATCTGGGATGATTATCAGCAGATACTTCAGGTGTTATTCACTGCCGAGGAGGGAGAGAGCACATTCGGGCATTGGGACCAAGGGTGGTGCTGGATCCAGATGGAAATTCATCCTCGGACCCAGATCACCTGAACCAGAGTTTCCCTTTGTCTCGACCTGACTGGAACCCTAACACCACAGAAGGTAGGGAGGCTCTAGCCCAGTATCACCAGTTGTTCCTTAGAGCCCTCAGAGGTGCCACCAAGAGACCCACAAACTTGGCCAAGGTTTCAGAGGTAAGACAATTGCCTAATGAATGTCCATCGGGTTATCTTGAGTGGTTACTGGAGGCCTATCATATTTATACACGCATAGACTCAGTCGTGCCTGAGAATGCAAGGGCCATTAATATCACCTTTGTTACTCAATCAGCCCCAGATGTTAAAAAAAAGTTGCAAAAGCATGAGGGATTTGAAGGGATGCCCCTTAGTCAGCTCATAGAGATTGCTCATAAAGTACTTGATAATCGGGAGAGCTGGCAGGAGATCAATGGTAAAAAAGGTAACCAAGGTGCTGGAAATCTTAAGTACAAGAGTTATGCCTCCAGATAGCAATGACAAAGATGACCAAAGAGGCAAAGAGGGTCCTCTACTAGATAAGGAACAATGTGCTTATTGCAGAGAAATGGGACATTGGCATAGAAATCGCCCCAGACTAAAAGTGAAAAGAGAAAAAGATGCAAAGATTCTATTATCCCAAGATTGAGGGGGTCAGGGCTCTGCTGCCCCCCTAGAGCCCAGGCTAACTTTACAAGTGGGGGGCCAAACCATTGATTTTCTGGTAGACTCAGGAGCAGCTCATTCTGTTTTGACACAGCCATTAGGGATTCTGACAGAAAAGACACTGAAAGTATTAGGAGCCCCTGGTTCTGAAAAGGTCTATCTGAAACTGCAAGCCTGGCTTGCCAGACCTGGACAGAAGACTATGTCTCATGAGTTTCTCTGGGCACTGGAGTGTCCATATCCCCTTTTAGGGTGGGACCTTTTACACAAACTAAAGGTACAACACAGTTTTGAAGCAGTGGCTCCAAACCATGCTAGGTTCTGAAGCATCTGATGAAATCCACAAAGGTATATGCTCTCTTATCCTGAGGGGGAAGGACATCTCTTGCTAGAAGAACCTAAGGTGTTAGGTGATGACACATGCTCCTGCAGCGCTAGAAACAGGAGATCTCTAACATTTGGGCAGAAGATAATCCCCCAGGCCTAGTGATACACCAGATTACCTTGCTCATAGAGCTCCTCCCACAGGCAAACCCAATCCGGCTCAAGCAATATACTATAAGTCTGCAGGCACGCCAAGGCATTGCTAAGCATATAGCAAGGCTAAAAGAATATAATATCTTAAAACCTTGTGTCTCTTCCTGGAACACTCCTTTATTGCCTGTCCAAAAGCCCGGAACCCAAGATTACTGACCAGTGCAGGATCTCTGAGAGGTAAACAAGCGAGTCGTGACTCTCCACCCTACTGTGCCCAACCCCTATATGTTGCTAAGCCTGCTGAGCCCAGATCAAACTTGGTACTCAGTACTGGACCCAAAGGATGCTTCCTTCACCCTGCCCATCGGTCCAGTAAGCCAACCCATTTTTGCCTTTGAATGGACTGATCCTGTATCAGGAGTGTCTGAGCAACAAATTTGGACATGCCTACCTCAGGGATTTAAAATTGTACCCACCCTATTTGATGAGGCCCTTGCTAGAGATCTCATGAACTAGAGAGGAGTACCCCAATGTAAGGCTGTTGCAATATGTGGATGACCTCCTGATAGCCACTGATTCTCATGAGAGTTGTATAATTGCCACTGAGGCCCTTTTGTGGACTCTAAGTAAGGTAGGGTATAAAGTCTCTGCTAAAAAGGCCCAGCTCTGTGGGCAATGTGTGACCTATCTGGGGTACTAAATTCATGAAGGAAAAAGGACTTTGTCCTCTCAAAGAATACAGGCTATCTTAGAGATACCTGTTCCCATGACAAAAAAACAGGTGTGAGAATTTTTGGGAGCTGTAGGGTATTGCAGTCTTTGGACAATTAATTTTTACAGAGATGGCACAACCTCTCTATGATGCTTTAAAGGGATTACACAAGACCCCCTAAAATGGACTGAGACTCAAGATCAAGCCTTCAATCAGCTCAAGCAGGCCCTCACCGAAGCAACTGCACTAACTTTGCCTGACTTACACAAGCCCTTCTCTCTCTATGTTGATGAAAAAAGATACATAGCTAAAGGAGTATTAACTCAAAACTTGGGACCTGGGCAATGCCCAGTGGCCTATCTCTCCAAGAGACTTGATAATGTGGCTGAGGGTGGCCTCCTTGTCTGTGAATAGTAGCTGCAGTGGCCTTATTGGTAAAGGAGGCTCAAAAGTTGACTTTTGGACAGAAGCTCACTGTTGTTTCCTCACACTCACCAGAAAATCTAATCAAGGCCCAGCTGAGCTGATGGCTGTCCAATGCCAGGATTATGCATTATCAGGCCCTACTTCTAGACCCTGCCTCCATTGGTTACAAAACAACCGCAGCATTGAATCCTGCTACATTGCTGCCTGATGATGATCCTTCATTGCGTGTAATGGCTTCAAAATCCAGGTCAAGTAGAAAAAATGAACCAATCTATAAAAACAGTAATAACCAAAATGGCCTTGGAAACTGGCAAAAATTGGGTGAGTCTCCTACCTTTTGCCCTCTTGCGTGTGCATGGTACTCCTTGTATTGCTGGAATTTCCCCTTTTTGAAGCCCTTTATGGGAGGCCTCCACCTCTCATCCCCAAAATCTCGGAAGAGAAATTAGCTGACTTCTCTAATCAGGACCTTATTAAGTCCCTACAGTCTCTCCAGCCCATTTTGACTGCAGCACACTGCTTGTTCAGGTAACACCACTCCACATTAGAGACCATGCCGGGAACAGCTGCCCTGCCACTGAGCCAGGAGCATTAGTCCTCATCAGGTGATACCACTGAGAATCCCTCGAGCCTTGTTGGGAAGGACCCTATAGTCCTCAGCACCCCAACTGCTGTCAAAGTCACTGGAAAGACCACCTAGATCCATCACTTACACATCAAGCCAGTGCCTATGTCTGATGAAAACTACACTCTAGATAAGTGGACTGTGCAGCCCTCTAAGGACCCTTTAAAGCTTAAGATAACCAAATGTTCCAAATATTGTTGCTTGTTCATAGCATCCCACTGGGAGCCCCATGAACTCCCACTCACAATCCTGTCCATGGAACCTGGTTAATAACTGACTATAATACTGGTAAGATGTTGACAACTAATGCAACTATCCATGGTGTTGTAATCTTAGACCTCTGTATTCTACTAAATAGGGCTCCCTCTAATGGCTCATGACTACTTACACGGGTGCTTACTCAGAGCTCCCATCCTGAGCCCGATTATTACTGTGGCAACCTAGATAATCAGAAAAGGTTACAGTCCATACGATGGTATCTTTGCCCTAAGGCCCAATACCAGCATGGGGTGCTTCACGTTTGTAATTCACAATACTGCTCATCCTCCCCCAAAAAGGAGTTTTTCTGCTACTCTTGGAAATGTGTCACTATATCAAACTGGAATAGGGGAAATGCAGAAGAGAGCCTCTATCTAACTCAGACCACCCCTTCTAATTGTACCCTTAACCAGTGCAATTTAATGACTCTTAGACCAAAGTTTCCCACCAGTAACATCTGGAAACAAGGGCTGCATTATAGAATTCGGTTGTGGACCTATGGGTATAACCCTGGTAATGCCTTTGCCGTACAGTTTATACCTGGCCCTTCTTGACAGGCCCCTACTCAACCCATAGGGCCTTTAGCACCTTGACCTCCTCCTCTGGTTCACAGGACTCTGACCCTGGATCCCTCAACTGCCCCACCTGCTCCACAACCCCAGCTGGATGTGACTGGTCATAAAAACCAAATGACAGATTTCTCTGCCATTATCCCACAGCCAGTCACACCACCACCTTCAGACCCTTTTTTACCCTTGGACACAGCCTTTCAGTTCCTTAACTATAGTACTCCTGACCCAACTACTGATTGTTGGTTATGCCTCCTTGCTCGACCTCCTTTTTAAACTGGCACCCTTAGTCACTGATTCAGAGCTGTCTAATTCTTCCTCAGATGACCCCACTTGTTGGTGGGGCACTAGACCTTTGCTTACCCTAGATAATGTCCAAGGGAAACCAGGAACTTGTGTTTATTCAGCCTCCTATTCCTTGCATATTTCCCCTTACACTTCCCTCTGCAACACAACTGTCTCCCTTCAGATTCATAACTACACTTATCCTGCTAATCAGCACCTAATTGCACCCAATGGGACTTGGTTTGCTTGCACGTCTGGTATAACTCCATGTTCTATGCACCACATATTCACCCAGCGTCCTGAGCTATATGTATTTTAGTTCACATTTTGCCCCAGGTCTATTGGTATTTGGCAGACAATGGAAGAAGTCACATTCTCCCTAGGGAAGGCTTGAAAGGCCAACTTCCTTTAAAGAGAAACCCTGTGCTCATACCTGTCTTGCTGGGGATTGGGGTGGTGGGGTCATTGGAATTGGGAATGTCTATTTAGTGGTGGGAGACCAAAACTATAGACACCTCACTAACCTCATTAATCATGACCTAGCAAGCCTAGGTGACTTGGTGTCAAAATTGGAAGACTCCTTAAGCCCTTAAGCTCCCTAGCTGGGATGGTGTTACAAAACTGATGAGGATTAGATCTTCTTTTTCTAAAAGAAGGAGGCCTCTGTCTAGCCCTGGGGGAAACCTGTTGCTTATATACAAACCACTCTGGAGTCATAAGGCAAAATATGGCTGCCCTTAAAAAACACCTACAGGAAAGGGAACAAGCTCAACTGGCAGAACAAAATTGGTTTGAATGTTGGTTCTCATTCTCCCCTTGGTTGTCCACCCTCATATCAGCAGCCATAGGACCCCTAATAGTGCTTTTAGTCAGTGTAATTATCAGCCCCTGTATCATAAATAAACTGGTATCTTATATAAAATGCTGAATACAGGCTGTCAAACTGATGATCTTAGCAACCCAGGGTTGTGAGCTAGTACCTGTAGATTCAGCTATGAGCCAATGATTAGGCTCACTGACAAAAATTAGTGGAGAATGTTGTAATCTTAGCACTGCCATTCTGTTCTGTATGTGCAGAACCTTGACCTTTAAAAAGGAGAAAACAGGACGTCTCATTTCCTCAGGAATGCACAGGTGTGGGCCCCCCACATCTTTGCAGGTTTTCTTTCCCTTTATGTACCACTCTTGAATCTTAGCCCAGTTACACAGCAGTGTAAATGCCATCCTCACTCTGTGTCGCTGGATACCAGCCTAAATATTAGAGTGCTCTTTTCTTTTTGCTCCAAGATGTCTTGGCCTTTTTAAATCCTTTTTGCCTTTTTACAATTTTCATTTTATTTCAGGGTGCAGCCTTTTGGGGTACAACAACTGGCAAACTTTTTCTGTGAATGATCAGACAGAAGATTTAGCCAGCTTTCCAAACTATATGATGTATCCTCACTTGAATTCTGCCACTGAAACATGAAAGCAGATGTGGTCCATCGGTAAAAACAGGGAATTCCAATAAAACCATATTTCAAAAACCAGGTGCCAGGTTTCATTTGGCCCATTCATGCAACAACACTGGGAAAAAAGTGAATGTGGAAACAAGGATTAAGCTAGTAGAAGACAAACAAGAAAGAAAAAGATAATAGAACACAGTGTATCAATAAAAAACTACATGATACTCTTAGGTCAAACTTGAATCAATAAGAACATTAAAACCATATTACTAATTGAAAAGCAGAGATTATTACAATGGATCCAAATATATTCCTGCAACATCAAGTATTCTGCCCACATGAAATACTTTATATATTACTCTTACCTTGAACCCTTTATTTGAAACAGTTTTAGTGTTAGGCAAATGCTACAATTCCGTAAATCCTTCACCTGGCTTCTAACAGTACCTATGATCACAAATAAAACACAAAGAATTCAAAGTAAGACACTGATATTTACACAGTATTACTATATAAAAGAATTCATGAGGGCTTAATCAGTTGACCCATTAATGACCCTTTGCCCTTCCAGGGCCAATCTGGGACCCCACATTATCTTTACTTGTGAGGTTCCCGAAACCTCCTGCAGGTGCTAACTCTCCTTTCATCTTTCTTAATCTTTGATAGAGCATCCTGTTGGCCTGTCTGCTTTCTTTAGAACTGTGATGGATCGGCTACAGGACCTCTGTGACCTTATGGAAGAGTACTGGGCGATACTGCTCAAGTGTGCAGAGAGCAAGGGTCGCGCAGCTCAGGAGTTACCTTCTCCATATCGCCCAGCAGGAGCTCTTCGGCCAACGGAGGGAGGCCATCGGCTTGCTGGAAAGTCCACCGCAGCATAATACACTTGCTTCAGCGTCACCTCGAAGGAAAAGAACTCAAAGTGACCTGGAAATCTTGATTGTGCACACAGCAAATGTTCTTGAGTAGTCCTCCTTTGTAGGTCTTCCACATGGTCCCCGCTCGCACCTTGTGATGACGCCAGTGTCTGCGCCTTCACGTCACACCAGCTCCAGTGCGCCTGCGCAGCGCCAGTTTCCTGGCGGGCTGGAGGAGCGGGACCACTACTGTATTCCCAGGTTTAGGCTCTGGGTGGCGCCAGCCTCTCACACATCTCTTGTTGAGACCCAAATTTACGTGCATAGGAAAAATGTGGCAAGATACACAGCTCAAAATGTGGCACAAGCCTGGGATTCCACCATTGCGGCTGAAGCAGAAGGAGAGTACACTTGAGGCTGGGTTGGACTATATAATGACACACTCTGAAAACATAAAGTAAGCACATACACAAACATGAACAAAAACATGCTGCAGTGGAGGCAGGTGTGGGGTGTGGGGAGCGCTAGGGGTTCAGCAGAAAGGCTTTGCCTTTGATCTTCAGTGCTGCAAAAACAAAAACAATAAATCTAGCAAAAGACAATGTGATTTACCACAATGGTCTACAAATCTGCCTCCATATTTAGTACTTTGTCATTTCTAACTTGACTGCTTCTGAGGAGGTCCCGGAGTTGTGTATATCAGAAGACTGAAGTGAGGGAAAATCTCCCCTCTCCATGAGTTTCTGCATAGTGTACATACTGCTGAATAAGCCTGGATATTTGTCACAGAGAATGACTCCTCTTAATCAGTTCCTAAAGCTTGGATTTATTTGAATTCATGTTTGTGTCAAGCTGCAATATATAGAAAGAGTAATTAAGTTAAATCCATTTGAAAAGCTAACTGCACTTTTGTTTGCAATACATTTTACTTAATAGGCTCTTCTCTTTTTCTAAACACTCAGCATTCTCTTAGCAGCCTGGTTATCCTGTGTGAGGTGCCAGCAGCCTTTTCAGCATCCACCCACGCAAGGCACACAACCATGTTATCGTGCTGCCCACACAGAAGTGTCAGACACCTGGACTTCAATTTTAGGATGGAGGGATGTACAAAGAGAAAATATCACAACATTGCAAATGATATTAGACCACAATGAGTGAATTAGGTGTGATATGTAATGGTTTCATAATTTCACTGGAAACTTCAAGTGTTAGAAGAGAATGGACAAAAGCAATCAAAATTCAGTAGCTTTCTGGAAAAAATGATTTTCAATTTAAGATCCACACTTACCCAAATAGTCTATCCAACTGAACAAAAGGCACTGCCCTGCACAAAAAGGTTTCATGATACCATCTCTTGCATGTTTCATGTCTCAGGAAACACTCAAGTCTACATTCTACCGAAGCCAAGAAGTGCACTAGAGAGAAGAACCACCAAGAGCAGATCCTGCACACAAAGAGGGCAGGAAAACCCAAGGACAATCCCTACTTCCCAGTCATAGAGAACAAGCAAGTGAAATCTGAAAGATTCAAAAATTCTCTGTGAAAAACATGTGGTAGGAATTCAGTTGTTCTGTATGATACACCAGAGATTTACACATTCATTATAATAAGAACGAATGGAAGCCAATACATAAAACACGTTTCCTACAAAATGCCTTTTTAATTCTTGGGAAACACAGCACACACTTGAAATATAATCAAAACACAGAGTTTTGAAAGTGCATGCAGCAGGAATTCAGTAGTTCTGTGGGCTACAGAATAGATTTACACATTCATCATAATAAGAATGAATGGAAGAAAATACATAAAACCCGCTTCCTAAAAAATACTTTTAAACTTCTTGTGAAATACGCAGAACACACTAGAAATAGAACCAAAACACAGTGTTTTGAAAACAAATGGCGTAGGAATTCAGTTGTTCTGTGTGATACAAAAGAGATTTACACATTTATCAGAGTAAGAATGAATGGAAGCCAATATGTAAAACTCTCGCTTCCTACTGAATGCCTTTATACTTCTTGTGAAATACAAAGCACATAAATGAAATAGATCCAAAATGCAGTGTTTCAAAAACACATGCAGTATGTATTCTGTTTTCCCATGTGCCAAACAGGAGATATGCCCATTCATAATAGCAAAATACATTTCAGCCAATATATAAAACCCGCTTCCTACAAAATGCCTTTATACTTCTTGTGAAACACACAGAAAACACTTGAAATAGAACCAAAACCCAGTGTTTTGAAAACACATGCGGTAGAAATTCAGTTGTTCTGTGCTACACCAGAGATTTATGCATTCATCACAATAAGAATGAATGGAAGCCAATACATAAAACAAGCTTCCTACAAAATGCGTTTAAATTTCTTGTGAAATACCCAGATCACAAGTAAAATAGAAAAAAAACACAGTGTTTTGAAATTGCAGGCAGCAGGAATTCAGTAGTTCTCTCTTCTACATAAGTGATTTACACATTCATCATATTAGGAACAAATGGAAGCCAATACATAAAACCATCTTCCTACCAAATGCCTTTGTACTTCTTATGTAATACACAGCACCCACTTGAAATAGAATCAAAATGCAGTGTTTTGAAAACCGCTGCAGTATGAAATCAGTTGTTTGGTGTGCTACACTGAGATTTACCCATTCATCATAATAAGAAAGAATGGAAGGCAAAACATGAAAAAGGCTTCCTGGCAAATGCCTTTAAACTTCTTGTGAAATACCCAGCACCCACTTGAAATAGAACCAATGCAGTGTTTCAAAAACAACTGCAGTAGGAATTCAGTCGTTCTGTGTACTTCACAAGAGATTTACCCACTCATCATAGTTAGAATGAAAGGAAGCCAATACATAAAACCCGCTGCATACAAAATGCCTTTATACTTTTTGTGAAATACACTGCACACCATTGAAGTAGAACCAAAACACAAGGTATTGATATAGAACTAAAATGTATTGTTTTGAAAACACCTGCAGTAGGAATTCAGTTGTTCTGTGAGCTAAACAAGATATTTAAACATTCATCACAGTAAGAATGAATGGAAGCCAATACATAAAACACGCTTCTTGCAAAAGGCCTTTAAACTTCTTGAGAAATACACAGCACACACTTAAAATAGGAACAAAACATATGGTTGGGAAAGTGCATGCCACAAGAATTCCACAGTTCTGTGTGCTACACAAGAAATTTACACATTTATCATTATAAGAATGAATGGAAGCCAATACATAAAAAACGCTTCCTAAAAAATGCCTATATACTTCTTGTGAAATGCACAGCACCCACTTGAAATAGAATGAAAATGCAGTGTTTTGAAAACACCTGCGATAGGAATACAGTTGTTTTTGTGCTACACTAGAGATTTACACATTCATCATAGTTTTAATGAAGGAAACCAATACCAAAAACCCACTTCCTACAAAATGCCTATAAAGTTTTTGTGAAATACAACACACAAACTTTAATAGAACCAAAATGCAGTGTTTTGAAAACACACTCAGGGAATTCAGTTATATTTGGTCTATACAAGACATTTAAACATTCATCATAGTAAGAATGAATGGAAGCCAATATATAAAAGCCACTTAGAACAAAATGCCTTTATTCTTCTTGTGAAACACAGTACACACTTGAAATAGAATCAAAACACAGGGATTTGAAAGTGCATGCAGCAGAAATTCAGTAGTTCTCTCTGATATACAAGTGATTTACACATTCATCATAATAAGAACTAATGGAAGTCAATACATTAAACACGCTTCCTGAAATATGCCTTTATACCTCCTGTGCAATGCACAACACACTTTAAATAGAAATGAAATGCAGTGTTTTGAATGTACATGCAGTAGGGATTCAGTTGTTCTGTGTGCCACACATGAGACTTACACATTCATCATAGTTAGAATGGATGAAGCAAATACATAAAACCAGCAACCTAAAACATGCCTTTATAATTCTTGTGATATATACAGCACACACTGGATAAAGAATCAAAATGCAGTGTTTTGTAAACACAGGTGATAGGAATCCAGTTGTTCTGTGTGTTGAACCAGAGATTTACTCATTCATCACAATAAGAATGAATGAAAGCCTATAAATAAAACCTGCTTCCTACAAATAACTTTAAACCTCTTGTGAAATACCCAGAACACTCTTGAAATAGAAATAAAATGCAGTGTTTTGAAAGTGCATGCAGCAGGAATTCAGTACTTTTTTCTGTTACAGAAATGATTTACATATTCATCATAAAAAAATGAATGGAAGCCAATGCACACAAAACGCTTCCCAGAAAATGCCTTTATACTTTTTGTGAAATACAGAGCACACACTTGAAATAGAACCAAAGTGCAGTGTTGTCAAAACATCTGCAGTAGGAATTCAGGTGTTCTGTGTGCTACACAAGAGATTTACACATTCATCATAGTTAGAATAAATGGAAGCCAATATATAAAACTCGCTTCCTAAAAATGCCTTCATACATCATGTGAAAAACACAACAGCCATTTGAAATAGGACTAAAACACAGGGTTTGGAAAATAACTGCATTCGGAATTCAGGTATTCTGTGTGCTACACAAGATATTTAAACATTCATCATAATAAGAATGAAAACAAACCCATACATAAAACCCTCTACATACAAAATGCCTTTATAGTTCTGGTGAAATACACAGCACACACTGGTAATAGATCCAAAATGCAGTGTTTTCAAAACAAATGTAGTGGTAAGTCATTTGTTCTGTGTGCTACACATGAGATTTACACATTCATCATAATAAAAATGAATGGAAGCCAAAATATATAAACAGCATCATACAAAATGCCTTTATACTTCTTCCAAAATACACAACACCCACCTGAAATAGAACCAAAATGAAGGGTTTTGAAAACACCTGCAGTGGGAATTCATTTGTTCTGTGTGCTATACCAGAGAATTACACATTCATCATAATAGAAATGAATTGAAGCCAAAGCACACAACCCACTTCCTACAAAATGCCTTCATACTTCTTCTAAAATACACAGCACCCACTTGAAATAGAACCAAAACGCAGTGTTTTGAAAACACCTACAGAAGGAATTCAGTGGTTCTGTGTTCTACAAAAGAGATATACATATTCTTCACAGTTAGAATGAATGGAAGACAATATAAAAAAACCTGCTTCCTAAAATGTGTCTTTATACTTCTTGTGCAATACACAGCACACAGTTGAAATAGAACCAAACTGAAGTGTTTGGAAAGTGCGTGTGGCAGGAATTCAGTCATTCTGTGTGTTATACAAGAGATTTACATATTCATCATAATAAGAAGGAATGGAAGCCAATACATAAAATCCACTTCCTACAAAATGCCTTTAAACTTCTTGTGAAATACCCAGCATACTCTTGAAATACAATCAAAATGCTGTGTTTTTAAAGTGCATGTGGGAGGAATTCAGTAGTTCTGTGTGCTACACAACAGATTTACTCATTCATCATAATAAAAATGAATGGAAGCCTATACATTAAACCCGCTTCCTACAGAATGCCTTTGTACTTCTTGTGAAATGCACAGCACACACTTGAAATAGAACCAAAACGCAGTGTTTTGAAAACACCTGCAGTAGAAATTCAGTTGTTCTGTGTGCTACACCAGATATTTACACATGGATCATAATTATAATGAATGGAGGCCAATACAAAATGCAATCTTCCTAAATTATACCTTTGTATTTCTCATGAAATACAAAGCACAAATTTGAAATAGAACAAAAATGCAGTGTTTTGAATGTACATTCAGTAGGAATTCAGTTGTCCTGTGTGCTACACATGAGACTTACCTATTCATCATAGTTAGAATGAATGGAAGCCAATACATAAAGCCATCATCCTACAAAATCCCTTTATAATTCTTGTGAAATCCAAAACCCACATTTGAAATAGAAACAAATTGCAGTGTTTTGTAAACACAGGTGTAGTAATCCCATTGTACTGTGTGCTACACCAGAGATTTACACATTTATCATAATAAGAATGCATGCATGGAAGCCAATATGTAAAAACTGCTTCCTACAAAAAGACTTTAAAGCTATAATGAAATACAAAGCACACACTTGAAATAGAACTAAAAAGCAGTATTTTGAAGCTGCATGCAGCAGGAATTCAGTAGTTCTTTCTGCTACAGAAGTGATTTACATACTAAAAATGAATGGAAGCCAAAGCACACAAAAGGCTTCCTAGAAAAAAGCTTTATACTTCTTTTGAAACACCCAGCACACACTTGAAATAGAATCAAAACGCAGTGTTTTGAAAGTTCATGCAGCAAAAATTCAGTAATTCTCTCTGCTATATAAGTGATTTACACTTTCATCATAATAACAATGAATGGAGCCAATGCACACAACCCGCTTCCTAAAAAATGCCTTTATATTTCTTGTGAAATGAAAACCACCCGCTTGAAATGGAAGCAAAACACAGTGTTTTGAAAAAACCTGCAGTAGGAATTCAGTGGTTCTCTTTGCTACACAAGAGATATACACATTCATCATAGTTAGAATTAATGGAAGACAATACATAAAAACCGCTCCCTAAAAAATGCCTTAATACTTCTTGTGAAATACACAGCAAACACTTGAAACAGAACCAAAATACAGTGTTTTGAAAATATCTGCAGTAGGAATTCAGTTGCTATGTGTGCTACACATGAGATTTACACATTCATCATAGTAAGAATGAATGGAAGCCAATACATAAAAACTGCTACCTACAAATTAATCAAAGCCAATAAATAAAAAATTGTTCTTCCAAAGTGTCTTTAAATTTCTTGTGAAACGTCCAGCACATACTTGAAATAGAACCAAAATGCAGCAGTTTGAAAGTGCATGCAGTGGTGATTCAGTAGTTCTTTCTGCTGTATAAGTGATCTAAACATTCATCATAATAAGAATGAATGGAAGCCAAAGCACACAATCTGATTCCTACAAAATGCCTGTATAGTTTTTGTGAAATACACTGCACAACCTTGAAATTCAACCAAAATGCAGTGGGTTGAAAACACATACAGCAGTAATTAATTTGCTTTTTTTTTTACATGAGAGATTTACACATTCATCATAGTCCAAAGGAATCAAGGCATTGCACAAAAACTGCTTCCTAGAAAATGCCTTTAAACTTTTTGTGAAATACCCAAGCCACATTTCAAACAGAAGGATAATGCAGTGTTTTTAAAGTGCATGCAGCAAGAATTAAACAGTTCTCTCTGCTACACAACTGATTTAAACGTTCATCATAATAAGAACTATAGTAAGCCAAAGCACAAAACCCGTTTCTTGCAAAATGCCTTTATACTTCTGGTGAAACACAGTGTACACTTGAAAAAGAACAAAAACAGAGGGACTTGAAAGTGCATGCAGCACAAATTCAGTTCTGTATGCTACACAACAGATTTACCCATTCATCATAATAAGAATGAATGGAAGCCACTAAATAAAACCCGCTTCCTACAAAATGCCTTTATACTTCTTGTGAAATGCACAGAACACACTGGAAATAGAGCTAAAACATAGTGTTTGAAAACATCTGCAGTAGAAATTCAGTTGTACTGTGTGCTACACCAGAGATTTACACATTCATCATAGTTAGAAAGAATGGAAGCCAATACATAAAACAAGCTACCTATAAAATGCCTTTATAGTTCCTGTGAAATACACAGCACACACTTGAAATAGAATGAAAAAGCAGTGTTTTGAATGTGCATGCAATAGGAATTCCATTGTTCTGGGTGCTATATATGACATTTACACATTCATCATAGTTAGAATGAATGAAAGCCAATACATAAAACCAGCAAGCTACAAAATCCCTTTATAATTCTACTGAAATCCACAGCCCACACTTGAAATAGAAACAAAATTCAGTGTTTTGTAAACACATGTGATAGAAATCCAGTTGTTCTGTGTGCTGTACCAGAGATTTACACGTTCATCATAAGAATGGATGCCAATATATAAAATCTGCTTCCTACAAAATGACTTTAAACCTAGTGTGAAATACCCAGCACACACTTGAAATAGAACCAAAATGGAGTGTTTTGAAAGTGGATGCAGCAGGAATTCAGTAATTCTCTCTGCTACATAAGTGATTTACAAATTCATCATAATAACAATGAATAGAAGCCAATGCACCCAAAATGCTTGGTACAAAATGCCTTTATATTTCTTGTGAAATACATAGCACAACCTTGAAATAGAACAAAAGGGCAGTGTTTCAAAAATAGCTGCAGTAGGAATTCAGTAGTTCTGTGTGCAACACAAGAGATTTACGCATTCATCATAATAAGAATGAATGGAAGCCAATAAATAAAATCTGCTTCCTTCAAAATGCCTTTAACCTTCTTGTAAAATACCCAGCATAAACTTGAAATATAACCAAAATTCAGTGTTTTGAATGTTCATGTGGCAGGAATTAAGTAGTTCTGTGTGCCACACGAGAGATTTACTCATTGATCATACTAAAAATGAATGGAAGCCAATACATGAAACCCACTTTCTTCAAAATGCCTTTATATGTCTTGTGAAATGCACAAGATACGCTTGAAATAGAACCAAAGTGCAGTGTTTTGTAAATGCATGAGATAGGAATCCAGTTATTCTGTCTGATACAGAAGAGATTAACTCATTCATCATAATAAAAATGAATGGAAACTAATAAATAAAACATGCTTCCTTCAAAATACCTTTAAACTTCTTGTGAAATATCCAGCACACAAATGAAATACTACCAAACTGCCATGTTTTGAAAGGGCATTTTGCAGGAATTCAGTAGTTCTATTGCTACACAAAAGATTTACTCATTGATCATAATAAGAATGATTGAAAGCCAATACATAAAAAGGCTTCCTACAAAAAGGCTTTATACTTCTAGTAAAAAACACAGCACAGACTTTAAATAGAATTAAATGCAGTGTTTTGAAAACACCTGCAGTAGTAATTCAGTTAGTCCGTGAGCTACACAAGAGATATACACATTTATTGTAGAGTGGAAGCCAATATATAAAAACCGTTTCCTTCAAAATACATTTAAACTTTTTGTTAAATACCCAGAACACACTTGAAATAAAACAAAAACACAGGGTTTTGAAAGTGCATGCAGCAGAAATTCAGCAGTTCAGAGAGCTACACAAAAGATTTACATATTCATCATAATAAAAATGAATGGAAGCCAATTCATAAAAACCACTTCTTAAAAAATGCATTTAAACTTCTTCTGAAATACACAGCAACCACCTGAAATAGAACCAAAATGAAGTGTTTTGAAAACACTTACAGTGGGATTTCAGTTGTTCTTTGTGCTACACAAGAGATTTACACATTCATCATAGTAAAAATGAATGGACTCCAATACATAAAGCACGCTTCCAAAAAAATGCCTTTATACTTCTAGTAAAAACACAGTGCACACTTGAAATAGAACCAAAGCACAGTGATTTGAAAATGCATGAGGTAGGAATTCAGTTGTTCTCTGAGATAAACCAGAGATTTACACATTCATCATAATAAGAATGAATGGAAGCCAATATATAAAATCACTTCCTACAAAATGCTTTTATACTTCTTCTGAAATACCCAGCACACACTTGTAATAAAACCTAAAAGCACTGTTTTGAAAGTGCTTCCAGCTGCAATTCAGTATTTCTCTCTGCAATTAGTGATTACCACATTCATCATAATAAGAATGAATGGAATCCAAAGCACCCAACCAGCTTCATACAAAATGGCTTTATACTTATTTTGAAATACAAAGCCTGCACTTGAAATAGAACCAAAACACAGTGTTTAGAAATCACCTGCAGTAGGAATTCAGTTGTTCCGTGTGCTACACAAGAGATATACACATTTATCATAGTTAGAATGAATAGAAGCCAATACATAAAATCTGCTTCCTAAAAAATGCCTTTATACTTCTTGTGAAATCCACAGCACACACTTGAAATAGAAGCAAAATGCAGTGTTTTGTAAACACATGTGATAGGAATCCAGCTTTTCTGTGTGCAACACCAGAGATTTATATGTTCATCATAATAAGAATGAATGGAAGGCAATGAACAAAACCACTTCATACAAAATGCCTTTATACTTCTTGTGAAATACACACCACACACATGAAATGGAGCCAAAACACAGTGTTTTGAAAGTGCATTCAGCAGGAATTCAGTAGTTCTCTCTGCTACATTAGAGATTTACATATTCATCATAATAAAAATGAATGGAAGCCAGTGCACACAAAAAGCTTCCTAGAAAAAGCCTTTATACTTCTTCTGAAATACACATCACTCACGTGAAATAGAACCAAATGCAGTGTTTTGAAAACACCTGCAGTAGGAATTCAGTTGTTCTCTCTGCCACACAAGAGATTTAGTCATTCATGATAGTTAGAATAAATCAAAGCCAATATATAAAAGCAGGTTCCTAAAATGCCTTTATACTTCATGTGAAATACACATCAGCCACTTGAAAGAGGACTAAAACACAGTGTTTTGAAAACACCTGCAGTCATAATTCAGATGTTCTCTGTGCTACACAAGAGATTTACACATACATCATAGTAAGAATGAACAGAAGCCAATACATAAAATCCACTTTCTACAAAATGGCTTTATACTTCTTGTAAAATACCCAGCACACAATTGTAATACAACCAAAACTCTGGGTTTTGAAACTGCATGCAGCAGGAATTCAGTAGTTCTCTCTGCTACATAAGTGATTTACACATTAATCATAATAAGAATGATGGAAGCTTATGCACACAAACTGTTTCTTACACAATGCCTTTATACTTCTTGTGAAATACCCAGCACCACTTGAAAAAGAACCAGAACACAGTGTTTTGAAAATATCTGCACTAGGAATTCTGTTGTTCTGTGTGGTACATAAGAGATATACAATTTCATCATAGTTAGAATGAGTGGAAGACCATACATTAAACCCGCTTCCTAAAAATGCCTTTATACTTCATGGGAAATACACAGCAACCACTTGAAATAGAACCAAAATGCATTGTTCTGAAAACAACTGCAGCAGGAATTCAGTTGTTCTGTGTGCTACAAATGGTATTTACACATTCATCATAATAAGAATGAATGGAAGCCAATGTATAATACCCACTACCTTCGAAATGCCTTTATAATTGTTGTGAAATCCACAGCACACACTTTAAATAGAATGAAAATGTATTGTTTTGTAAACAAATGTGATAGGAATCCAGTTGTTGTGTGTAATACACCAGAGATTTACACATTCATCATAATGAGCATGAATGGAAGCTAATAAATAAAACCTGCTTTCTACAATATAATTTTAAACCTCTTGTGAAATACCAAGCACACACTTGAAATAGAACTAAAATGCATTGTTTTGAAAGTGCAGGAGCAGGAATTCAGTAGTTCTCTCTGCTAAATAAGTGATTCACATATTCATCTTAAAAAAAATGGATGGAAGCCAATGCACACAACCAGGTTCCTACAAAATGCCTTTATACTTCTTATGAAATACATGGCAAACACTTGAAAAAGAGCCAAAACAAAGTGTTTTGAAAACATCTGCAGTAGGTATTTAGTTGTGCTGTGTGCTACACTAGAGATTTATACATTCATCATAGTAAGAATGAATGGAAGCTAATACATAAAACCCACTTCCTACAAAATGCCTTTATACTTCTTGTGAAATACACAGCACCCACAGGAAATAGAAGTGAAATACTGTGTTTTGAAAACATCTGAAGAAGGACTTCAGTAGTTCTCTCTGCTACATAAGTGATTTCCCCATTAATCATAATAAAAATGATGGAAGCTTATGCACACAAACTACTTCCTACAAAATGCCTTTATACTTCTTCTGAAATACGCAGCACCACTCGAAATAGAACCAGAACACAGTGTTTTGAAAATATCTGCAGTAGGAATTCCGTTGTTCTGTGTGGTACATAA
>PVLA01013821.1:0-34443 GCA_004027455.1 Hydrochoerus hydrochaeris | reverse complement strand
ACCCCCAAGCTCTTTGGTTCCCTCCCCTGCTCAGGATTTGATGTGAAAATATTGCTCCAAGCCAGTTTCCTTGTGGCCATCCCAACCAGCCCACAATCCTCAAGACACTTAATCAAAATCCACAAAAGAGGAGTAAATAGTGGAATCAAGCATACAACAACAACTTCCATATACATCTGTGATCCTTTACAATGTATTTATCCCATGCCTAACAACTGGGAAGACTGATACACTTTTTTTCCTTTTGGTTTCTTGTAAGCTGATTTTCCCTTTGAATTCTCTTAAGCCTGTTTGTCTCTTTGGCTTCTCTCAAGCCTGTCTGTCTTTCACTACTTATTAACTTCTCTGCCTGTTGCATGCAAATGAGAAGTGTCCCCTCCCCCACTGTTTCTTCTTCCCGTGATCCGTGTCCGAATCATAAGCTATTGCCTGTGAGCTCTGTAATGGACTCAAAACTGAAGGACTCAGATTCCAAGTTGAGAATGTCTCGGGGGAAATGATTTGTCCTGCGCTCTGTGCCTTTCTAAGATGTTTTTCCAACTTGTTTCCAATTATCAGTATCTACAGTGCCTGTCTGAGGAAACCATGGATTATATCTGGTTATCTCTTTTAACATTTTTGCTAGATCTTTCTTTGGCACATAAACTCCTCTACTATCCTTGACTGCTTAAATACATCAGTAGACAAGTGATGGTATATACTTAAATGACTGCTCTCCATCAGCCTCTGACCACAAACCAGTAGTTCATTTTTCTGTTGGGTTTCTGATGAGCCAGTAAGGCTATCTTCTCTTTCTCTCTCTCCTTTCTTATCTTTTATGATTTTGATCCTGAGTGTTTCTCATATGCTAAAGGCTTCCTTACCAGCCTGTGGCACTACACGGAGGTAGTGGAACTTTAGAAGCTGGAGCCTAGAGGAAAGACCCTGAATCCTTTGAGTTGTCCCCTTAAAAAGGATATTGGAACTTGGCCTTCCTTTTTCTTTGCTTCTCAGTCGTCATGCAGTGATTTTGCTCCACTGTGTGCTCCCCAACATGATGTTCTGCCTCACTACAGGCCCAAAAGCAATATAGCCAAGAGACCATGGACTTAAACCCCAAGGCCATGAGCTATCATCTTTCCTTCTTTAAATGATTATGTCAGTCATTTTGCCACAGTCATAAAAAAACTGACTAACACAGCACCCCTCCCCAGGACCCCACTATTCAGGAGCAGGTATATTTCAGGAAGAGTCCAGGTTGGGTTCCAAACTCACCCTCAAATAGTACAAAAGTAGAGACAGAAAGAGGGAAATTGAGAAAATCAGGTACACTGTTGCTGAGATGGCAGGAGTCAAGTGCCCTTGATATTTTGAGGAAGACAGACCTTTCTGTGTGACAAAGTTAAGTAAGTGATTCTCCAGAAGTTATTACCAATATCATTTTTTAAATTATGAAGGTAAGATCCAGGCATAATATATGCAAAAACCATAATTATAAATTCAATAATGAAGAAATTTTTTGTGTCTGAATCTATCTTAAGAACATGGGTTTACTGTTAAACATTTGATCAACTAAGTCTAAAAGTTAGACACTGTTTGTCTCAGAGCCAGAGATTTCCACACACACACACACACAGAGTGCTTATTATGGGGATGGATGGAGAGGATGGAGAGAATTAGGGTAGGGGAAGTGACAGACTGGGGGTAGCACAAAAAACAGTGGGTAGGAAGACAATCCAATGCATCAGTCTGGAGCCTCCTGCTCCTTCTCTGCTAATGGTATGGTTCACTACACTCTGCACACCTCTAGAAGCCAGCAGGTAGCCTCTAGCACTTTAGGTCCCAAAAGGCCCACAGGGAGATTTTACACGGTCTGTGCCAAGCTCAGGCTTTTGCAACTAGAAAAGAAAATCTTCTTATGGACTTGGCATTATCAAGCCCTGCCTTTATCCCGTCAAAAATAACAGATGTTGCAAGAAATGGAACTCAAGATAAAACATGCTCTCCCACACACAATTGCACAGTGATTGCCTCAACCAGAGCTCCTATAGACATACAACCAAGTGAAAGAGCCCAATTTCATGCAGAAGCCACCTTGTCTGCATAGACAAAGTTTAAATAATGTTCTAAGTGGTAAAAGTATTTACCTGGGTGTTTACAGCCTTATAAGAAAAAGTAAAAAATAGATAAAACAAAGAGTACTTAAAATAGTTGTCATGGTTTTCTTTTGGCCATAAGAAGCACAAGTCTTTATCAAAAATTTTTCACTGAAATAGAACATCAATGCAGAAAAGTGCACGCAAGTCTGCACAGCTAGGTAGATTTTTACATAGCCAGTACAACTATGTAGTCACTCCTCAGCTCTAGAAAGAAATCAATAGCAGAACTCAAAAATTTTCTTATATTGTCTCTTAGCCAGGACTCCCCAAAGGTCATCACTGTTCTTACTTTCATTGTAAGAAACAATGAAAGGATTTGATGTATGTACATGACACCTTGGAGTATGTACATGCATGTGCCCTGTGCCATTCTTTGTCTTATGTTTATGAAATTCATCCAGGACAAACATCATTTGTCTTATGTTTACATTTCCTGTGAAGAATTGAATGTACATAACACATGCTAATTCCCTTTTTCATTGCTATATTCTACTGTAGGACCACACATTGCTGGTTTCTAGGTATTTGGTCCATCTTTCAGCCGTTAAAGACAATGCTAGGGTGCAGAAACTTGGTTAAATAGAGGAGGAGCCACATTGGTGTTACTCAGAGAAAAGCATCTAAAAATACAGGTAATTGGGGAAAAAGGGATAGACATACATCCTAATACCAACATTAGTCTGAAACAAGATTTTCAGATCAAACAAAACATAAGCATAGGGTTTCATAAAATGGCAAAGCATCCCACAGGGCTGCCTGTGGGAACTCTGCCTGTGCATGGAGCAGGAACCACCATTCTGGAAAGTGCACAGAAAAATTGATGGACTACAATAGTGTGGCAAACTCAAGCCATATAGGATAAATTTGGGATATTAAGCCACTCATCTCTTTTGCCTTCTTCCAAAGAGAGGACACTGCGACCTGGCAACAAACTTCAACGGCACCCTTGGGGGCAAGGGACCTGGAGGGGGCAGCTCCGTCCCAATTAGGCTGCCAGTGTTGGAGGCACAAAGTATTAATTGAGAATAGAATCTTTCTGAGTCCCATGCTTGTCCAGCCTTGTGGTTCAGTCTGGAATGAGGAAACTCCCACTTTCCACCAGTCACCACTCGTATCTTGACAGTCCAGGACTCTGGCACTCACAGGGCAGGATGAGGTCCGCCGAGGATGACACAGGGAGGGACAGCCAATACCCAAGTGTGGGGAAGGATCTTAAGTTGCTTTTTTTTGTGATGGTAAACTTATTCATGCTGCTACGACTTCTCCTTGTTCCGGGAAAAGTGGGCCAGTCAAAGAGGTCTGGTCTTTACTCCTCTAGAGGTACTGACCTTCCAGCCTCACCTTTAAATTTCACTAAACCTGTTTCTGTTTTTTGTTTCATCCTTTGCTGTACCCTTCATACATGCAGTTGGAGATCTTGGCCAGGTCCCCAGCATACCCGGGTTCATTTGTTCGTTTGTTTGCTTTGTCCTGTTCCATAGCAGCTAAGTGGAACTTGTACCAGCAATGCTAGGGACCACTGCTGATGTGAAGATAGTGGTACAGCACCAACCCTTCTGACCTGTTCCCAGGGCAATCTTTTGGGATGCAGGATTAAACAACCTTTGGGTGCCACAGCGGAGCAATGAGTGGGAAGTCAGCACTCCCTCTTCTCTGCTCCCAGCAGTGTGAGACGAGACAGACACAGCAGAGTGGGACAGAGGAGGCTGTACAAGGGCCGGGAGGGGACCAACTATGTACAGGACTGGGTTGTCTGTCTGAAGGGACCACAGCAACTGGGAGAGTGACACAGAGACACACAGGTTAAGAGAACAAGGACAGGCCATTTTGGGACACATGGAAAGTGATAGATGGTTGAAGACTGTGATCTTCGCCCCATATCTGGAGGCCAAAATCAGTCTCACACCCAACACTAACACTACTGAGACGTGACAGGGTTACGCAGCACACAGCTGGGCTCTGACTTACACACTACCACAGAATTGAGGATACCAGAAGAATTTATTTTGTTGTTGCTGCTGCTGTTGTTGTTATTTGCTGGTTTTATCTTCCTTTTACAGTCTTGGGGGGGGGCAGTGTTTAGGTTTTTACTTTTAATGTTTCTTTTGTGGGGTTCATCTTTTTTTCCTCTTTCCTCATCTAACTTTCTCAATTTTTTTTATATTTTCATGAGGGCAAACATTGTAATCTTTCTGGTTCTTTTCAATATTCTTTACAAATTGTACTGCTATGAACATGGGTGCACATGTATCACTGTGACATGACCTTTTCAATTTTTCTGGGAAAATACCCAGGAGGGGAATAGCTGCATTGAATGAGACTTACAATCCTAGTTTTTTGAGGAATCTCCATACTGACCTCCACAGTGGTTGCACCAGTCTGCACTCCCACCAACAGTGGAGCAGTGTTCCTTTTGCCCCGGATCCTCACCAACACTTGTTATCAGTTGATTTCTTGATGGCAGCTATTCTTTCTGGGGTAAGATGAAATCTCAATGCTGTTTTAATTTGCATTTCCTGAATGACCAATGATGGTGAACATTTCTTCATGTGTTTATTTGCCATTTGTATATCTTCATCTGAGAACTGTGTGTTCACCTCAGATGCCCATTTTTGGAGAGGGTCTTTGAATTTGGGGGGCTTGATGTTTTTCAGTTCTTTATATGTTCTGGATATAAGTCCTTTGTCTGAGGGATTGTTGGCTAAAATTCTTTTCCACTCTGTGGGTTTTCTTTTCACTTTGTTGGTGCTTTCTTTTGAAGTGCAACAACTTTTCAGTAATATGAGATCCCAGTTGTTGATTCTTTGAAGTATTTCCCGTGCAATCTGCGTTTTATTCATGAATTCTCTCCCTACCCCTATGTCTCCAAGATTTCTGCCTACCTTGTCTTCCAGTAGATTTAGTGATTCTGTTTTAATATTTAGATCCTTGATCCATTTTGACTTTAGTTTAGTGTATGGTGATAGGGATGAGTCTATTTTCACTCTTCAGCATGTGGAAAGCCAGTTTCTCCAAAACCATTTATTAAGGGAGCCGTCTTTTTTCCAGTAAAAATGTTTAGCCCCTTTGTCAAATATAATGTGTCTTTGTACTAGTGTTTGCATCTTCTAATCTGTTCAATTGATCCTCAGGTCTATTTCTTTGCCAGTACCATGCTTATTTTATTACTGTGGCTTTGTAGTATAGTTTCAGGTCAGGAATTGAGATTCCTCCTGTCTTGCCTTTATTGCCCAGAATCACCTTTGCTATTCTAGGTTTCTTCTGTTTCCAGATGAATTTTAGGAATATTTTTTTCTAGATCTGTAAGGTATGTTAAGATGGCATTGAATCTGTATAACAGTTTTGGGAGTATGGCCATTTTCACAATGTTGGTTCTTCCTAACCAAGAGCAAGGAATATCCTTCCATTTTCTAATATCCTGTTCAATCTCCTTTTCTAGAGTAGTATAATTTTCAGCATATAGGTCTTTTACATTCTTGGTTAAGTTGATTCTTATATATTTCATTTTTTTAGATGCTATTGTGAAGGGTGATATTTCCATAATGTCTCTCTTGGTGAGTTTTTTGTTTGTGTACAGGTGTACTATTGATTTTTGAGTGTTGACTTTGTTTCCAGCTATGCTGCTGAACTTGTTTATTCCCTCTTAGTAGTCTTTTAATGTAGTTTTTGGGGTCTTCTATTAGAGTATCATGTCACTTGCAAATAATTATAATTTAACTTCTTCTTTTTCTATTTTTATTCCTTTTATTTCTCCCTCTTGTCTGATTGCTCTGGCTAATATTCCAGAACTATATTGAATAGGAGTGGTGATGGTGGACAACCTTATCTTGTTTCTGATTTTAGAGTGAAGGATTTCACTTTTTGCCCATTTAATATAATGTTGGTTGTTGGTTTGTCATAGATAGCCTTTGTGAGATTGAGGTACATACCATCTATTCCGAGTTTCTGTAGGGTTTTTATCATGAAAAATGTTGGACTTTATCAAAAGCTTTTTCTGTGTCTACTGAGAGGATCATGTGATTTTCATTTTTGGTTCTGTTTATGTGGTGTATTACATTTATTGATCTGGGTATGTTGAACCATCCCTGCATTCTTGGAATAAATCCTGCTTGGTCATGGTGTATAATCTTCTTGGTGATTTGCTGCATTCTATTTCCCAATATTTTATTGAGAATCTTTGCATCAATATTCATTAGTGAGATTGGCCTATGGTTCTCCTTTTTGGTTCGGTCTTTGGTTTTGGTATCACAGTGATACTACTTGCCTCCAAGAATGAGTTAGGGAAGACTGCTTCTCTTTCAATTTCATTGAAGAGTTTAAGGAGTATTGACATTAAATCTTCTCTAAATTTCTTACAAAATTCAGCCATGAATCCATCAGCACCTGGGCTTTTCTTAGTTGGTAAGTTTTTAATCACATTTTTTTATTTCAGAAGCTGATATTGGGTTATTCAACATTGTTATATCTTCTTGATTGAGCTTTAGTAGTTCATATATTCCTAGAAATCTGTCCATTTCCTCTGTGTTTTCCACCCTATGTGCACAGAGATTTTCAAAGTAGGTGTTCATGATCTTTTGAATTTCCATGGGATCTGCAGTAATTTCCCTCTTTTCAGTCCTTACTGCATGGAGTTGAGTTTTTTCTTTCTTTTTCTTGATAAGTTTGCCCAGGGGTTTATCAATTTTGTTTATTCTCTCAAAAAAACAGTTCTTTGATACATTAATTCTTTGTATTTTTATAGTTTCAGTTGTATTAATTTCTGCTCTAATCATTACAATTTCCTCTCTTTTATGAGCTTTGGATTTGACTTATGCTTCCTTTCCTAGAAGCTTGAGATGAAGCATTAGGTTGTTTATTTGTGCTCATTCCATTTTCTTGTTGTGACTATTTATTGCTGTATATTTCCCTCTTAGGACTGCTTTCATTGCGTCCCATAGGTTACAGTATGTTGTATCTGCATTTTCATTGTATTGTACATACTGTTTTATTTCTTCTTTAATTTCATCTGTAACCCACTGTTTATTCAGAAGGTTGTTATTTAATTTCCATGTATTTAGGCAGGTTTTACAGGATTTTTTGCCATTAGTTTCCAACTTTAGTGTGCTATGGTCAGATATTATGCATGAGATAATTTCACTCCCCTTGCATTTAGTTAAGAATGCTTTATGGGTTGATATATGGTCTATTTTGGAGAATGATCCATATGCAGCTGAGAAGAATGTATAGTCTAATGTGGGTGGGTGTAACACTCTGTAAACATCCACTAAGTCCATTTGCTTACAGGTATGACTCAGTTCTGTTATTTCTTTGCTGACTTTTTGTCTAGTTGATCTATCTCTATGTGACAGTGAGGTGTTAAGGTCTCCTATTACAATTGTGTTCTTATGTATTTGGTTTTTCATGTCCATTAGTATTTGTCTTATATATTTGGGTGCTCCTGTATTGATGCATATATATTTATAATTGTTAGTTCTTCATCTTGTAGTTTTCCACTTAGAAGTATGGAGAGGCCTTCTTTATCTCTTTTAATCCTTTTAGGTTTGAAATTCACTTTGTCTACAAACAGAGAAGCTATTCCTGCTTTTTCTGGATTCCTGTTGCATGGAATACTGTTTTCCATCTTTGACTTTTAATCTATGAGTTTCTTTTTGAACCAGATGTGTTTCTTATATACAGCATATTGTGGGATCCTGTTTCTTGATCCATTCTGTCAACCTGTTTCTTTTGATAGGTGAATTGAGCCCATTTAATTTTATGGATATCACTAATATGTACTGGCTTGACTTTGCCATATTGTGTTTCTATTGTTGGTTTCCTGCTTTTCTCTCTTGTTTAATTTCTTTTCCAGCCTGGTGCCTTCTTTCTATTGTTGTTCTGGAGATTGTGGTCATTTTTTAAAAATTTTTATTTTAAAGAGAATAAAACAAAAGAGCACAGAACAAAGCAAATCAGAAAAGAACAATGTAAACAACACAGCACTTCACAACAAGACAACCAGATATTAACAATAGCTACCATAATGTCTCTTTTTTGAAGTAGTTGAGCATACCTGCACACACAATAACATCCAACATAATAAAATAGTATAAAACCATTCACAGGAATGAAACTATTACAGGACATTCAAAACCAAATAACAGAAAATGAACAATAGCTTATACAATATCTCATTTTCCATAAAAAAATTGTTCATACTATTACACATATTAAAATCCAATAAGACACAACATGATTGAACCAATGGAAATAGAAGAACAAAAGCATGGTAGGACTTCAAAGCAAGATGATATTAAATCAGCAATGGCTGCCATAATGTCTTGTTTTCTTCAAAGTACCTGTTCATACCATCACTCATAATAAAATCAAACAAAACAGAATAAAACCATTGCAACCAATGAATGAAAACATAAGAATTCAAAGCAGTATAATAGGGAACAATAATTACCATAAAAACTTATGTACTCATCATTTCTTACACTAGGGAGACTATGGTATTTACACATGTGAGTTTTATTTATTTCACTTATGAGTATGGTCTCAAGTTGCATCCATTTATTTATAAATATCTCAATCTGATCATTCTTTATAGCTGAGTAGTACTCCATCATATAAAAATACCATAATTATTTTATCCATTCCTCAGTTGATAGGCACTTAGATTGTTTCCAAAATCTGGCTATTACAAATTGTGCTGCTATAAACATGGGTGCACATATATCACTGGGTATGATGCTTTCAGTTCTTCTGGGAATAGGCCTAGAAGTGTAATACTTGGGTCTAATGGGACTTCTAACCCCAGCTTTTTGAGGAATCTCCAGATTGACCTCCACAGTGGTTGCACCAGTCTACACTCCCACCAACAGTGCAGAGGAGTTCCTTTTTCCCCACAGCTTCTCCAGCATTTGTTGTTGGTAGTTTTCTTTATCCTGCCCATTCTTTCTGGAGTGAGGTGGAATCCCAGTGTGGTTTTAATTTACATTTCCCTAATGATGAGTGATGCTGAACATTTTTTCATGTATTTATTTGCCATTCGTATTTCTTTATCTGAGAACTGTGTGTTCATCTTGGATGTGCATTTTTGGATTGGGTCTTTGAATTTTGGGATCTGATTTTTTTTTTTACTTCTTTATATGTTCTAGACAGAAGTCCTTTGTCTGAGGGACAGTTGACTGGGATTTTTTCCCAATTTGTGGGTTTTCTTTTCACTATGCTGGAGATTTCTTGACATGAAGAAACTTCATAAGATATGATCCCAGTTATTGACTCTGTGAAGTATTTCCCATACAGTTTGATTCTGGTTTATGAATTCTCTACCTACCCCTATGTCTTCAACATTTTTACCTACTTTGTCTCCCAATAGATTTAGTATTTCTGTTTAATATTTAGATCTTTGGTCTATTCAGACTTTAGTTTAGTTCATGGTGATAGGCATGGGTCTAGTTTTAGTTTTTGGCATATGGAGAGCCAACTTTTCCAGCACCATTTATTAAAGAGACTATCATTTTTCCAGTGAACATGTTTGGCCCCTTTATCAAAGATAAGGTGGTTGAGTGTGTTTGTAGTTGTAGTTGTATCTTCTAATCTATTCTATTGATCTTCAGGTCTGTTTTTATTCCAGTACCATGTTGATTTTATTACAGTAGCTTTGTAGTATAACTTCAAGTCAGGGATTGTGATGCCTCCTGCCTTGGCTTTGCTGCTTAGAATTGCCTTTGCCATTCTAGGCCTCTTCTGGTTCCAGATGAATTTTAAGAGTGATTTCTCTAGATCTGTGAGGTAGGTTAGTGGAATTTTGATTGGGATTGCATTAAATCTGTATAACTTTTTGGGGAGAATGGCCATTTTCACAATGTTTGTTCTTCCTATCCATGAACAAGGGCTATCTTTCCATTTTCTGACGTCCTCTTTGATTACTTTCTTCAGGGCTTTATAATTTTCCCTGAATAGATCTTTTAGTTCTTTCATTAGATTAATTCCTAAGTATTTCATTTTTTTGGATGCATTGTGAAGGATGTGGCTTCTCTTATTTCTCTCCCAGTGATTTTGTTAGTGTATAGGAAAGCCATTGATTTTTGAGTATTGACTTTGTATCCAGCTACATTTTTGAATGTATTTATTATATCTAGGAGTCTTTCAACGGAGTTTTGGGGGTCTTCTATGTAGAGTATCATGTCATCTGCAAATAATGATAATTAAATTTTCTTTTTTCCTATCTTTACTCCTTTTATTTCTCTCTCTTGTCTAATTTCTGTAGCTAGTATTTCCAGTAGTATGTCAATAATGGACATCCTTGTCTTGTACCTGATTTTAACATAAAGGCTTTGAGTTTTTGGCCATTTAACATGATGCTGGCTGTTGGTTTGTCATAGTTGGCCTTTATCATATTGAGGTAAAGACCATTTATTCCAATTCTCTGTAAGGTTCTTATCATGAATGAGTGTTGGACCTTATCAAAAGATTTTCCTGTATCTATAGAAATGATCATGTAATTCTTATTTTTGGCTCTACTGATATGGTGCATTACATTTACTGATTTACATATGTTGAACCATCCCTGCATGCCTGGGATGAATCCCACTTGGTTGTAGTGTATAGTCTTCTTGATGATTTGCTGCATCCTGTTTGCCAATATTTTATTGAGAATTTTTGCATCTATGTTCACTAGGGAGATTGGCTTGTAGTTCTCTTTTTTAGTTGAGTCTTTCTTAGGTTTTGGTATTAGAGTAATATTTGCTTCCAGGAATGATTTAGGAAGAATTGCTTCCCTTTCAATTTCATTGAAGAGTTTGAGGAGTGTCGGCATTAAGTCTTCTTTGAATTTCTTGTAGAATTTTTCAGTGAATCCGTCTGGGCTTGGGCTCTTCTTTGTTGGTAAGTACTTAATTACATTTTCAATTTCATTAATATAATTTGGGTTATTCAGCAGTTTTACATCTTCTTGACCCAGCTTTGGTAGTTCATATGTTTCTAGGAATCTGTCCACTTCTTTTGTGTTATTGAACATATGAGAGTAGAGGTTTTTGAAATAGGTATTGATGATCTTCTGTATTTCCAGAGTCGGTGGTGATTTCACCCTTTTCATTCCTTATTGCATGAATTTAAGTTTTTTCCTTCCTTTTTAAATAAGGTTGGCTAGGGGCTTATTAATTTTATTTATTCTTTCAAAGAACCAACTCTTTGATTCATTGATTCTTTGTATTGTTTTCTTAGTCTCTATTGAATTAATTTCTGCTCTGATGTCTTTATAATTTCCTCCCTTCTTTTGGCTTTGGGTTTGACTTGCTCTTCTTTTTCTAAATGTTTGAGCTGTAGCATCAGGGTGTTTATTTGCGTTCATTCTGTTTTCCTGATGTGGGAACTCAGTGCAATAAATTTTCCTCTGAGGACTGCTTTCATTGCATCCCACAGATTCTGGTAAGTTGTATTTGTATTTTCACTTGCTCGTAGTTACTGCTTGATCTCTTCGTTAATTTCCTCTGTGACCCACTGATTGCTCAAGAGTGTGTTATTTGATTTCCATGTTTTTGTGGGGTTTTTGCAATTTCTTTTATCATTAATTTCTAGTTTCATGGTTCTATGATCTGATAAAATTCATGGGATAATTTTAATTCATTTGCATTTACTTAAGCATGTTCTGTGGGCTATTATATGGCCTATTTTAGAGAATGTCCCATGTACTGCTAAGAATAATGTATATTCTGATGTTGTTGGATGGAACACTTTGTATAGGTCTATCAAGTCCATTTGTTCACAGATGGGATTCAGCTCTGTTATTTCTTTGCTGATTTTCTGTCTGGTTGATCTGTCCCTTTGTGTCAATGGTGTGTTAAGGTCTCCTGTTATAATTGTGTTATTGCTTATTTGATTTTTTCATTTCTGTTAATACTTGTTTTGTATAGTTGGGTGCTCCAGAATTTGGTGCATATATGTTTAAGATTATCATCTCTTCCTCTTGAAGTTTTCCCCTAACTAGTATGTAGTGACCTTCTCTATCTCTTCAGATCATACTTGGTTTGAAGTTCACATTGTCTGCAAACAGAATAGCTACCCCTGCTTTTTTGGGTGTTCCTGTTGCATGAAGTATTGTTTTCCATCCTTTGAATTTAGGTCTATGAGTTTCCTTTTGGGTTAAATGGGTATCCTGTATACATCATAAGTTGGATGTTGTTTCAAGATCCATTCTGCCAGTTTGTTTCTTTTAATTGGTGAATTGAGGCTATTTACATTAATGGTTGTAACTGATCTATATTTGTTTACTTTTGATATGTTTTCTTTCTGCTGTTGATTCTTTATGTTCCACTCTGTTTAATTGTTTGCCTGGCTTAGTGGTTTTTTCCTATGTGTATCTAGAATGTCTTTCAGTAGTCTTTGCAGGGTTGGTTTGGTGGTCATGAAGTTCTTCAGCTGTTCTTTGTCCTGGAAGTATCTTGTTTCTCCATCCATTTTGAAGGACAGTTTTGCAGGGTACATCAGTCTGGGTTGAAAATCATTTTCCTTTAGGATCTGAAATACTTCACTCCATGCTCATCTTGACTTCATTGTTTGTGTTGAAAAGTCTGCTGTGTTTCTGATAGGCTTTCCTTTATAGGTAATCTGCCTCTTCTTTCTAGCTGCTTTTAATATTCTGTTCTTATGTTGGATATCTGAGATGTTGAGTATTATATGTCTGGATGTATTGGTTTTTTTGGTTATGGTCTATTTGGAGCTCTGTATGCTTAACTGATCCCTATGTCAGTTTCCATCCTCACGTTTGGGAAATTTTCAACTATTACTTCTGTAAATAGCCTCTTGGTATTTTTTGTTTTGTCACTTTCTTTTTTTTATACCTATCAAACCTTATGCTGTTTTTCTTTGTATCATCTTGAAGCTCTTGAATTGTTATTTCCTGTTCCTTGTTATTTTTAAAAGATCTTTCCTTTCCTGTTCACTAGCTACAATCTTGTGTTTGAGATCTGAAAGTCTAGCTTCACTTCATTTTCTTTTAGGGCTTGAAGTACTTCACTCTAAGCTCATCTTAACTTGAAGATTTGTGCTGAAAAGTCTGCCGTGATTCTAACAGGCTTTCTTTGTTAAGTGAGTTGTGTCTTTTCTCTAACAGCTTTTAGTAAATTCTGTTTTTATGTTGTATGTCTGGGATCTTAATTATTAAATGTCTGGGTGTAGATTTATGTTGGTTATGACTGGCATTCTATATGTCTGATTTATCTGCATATCAGATTTTTTCCCATGTGTGGGAAATTTTCTGCTATTACTTATGTGAATAATTTATTTGCATTGACTCCTGCATCTTCACTGATGCCTATTAGTCTTATATTGTTTCTCTTGGCATCATCTTGAAGCAGCTGGATTGTCATTTCATGCTGCTTTGTTGTTTTTATAAGTTCTACCTTTTCATAATCACCATCTGCAGTCCTGTCCTCAAGGTCTGAAATTCTATCCTGCTTCATTTAAATGGTTTTGCCAGCTTTCAATAGAATTTTTTGTTTCTTGGATATCTCTGAATTTGTTTCATGGATTCTGCTTGTTTTCTGCATTGTTCATTCAAAGTTTCAATCAATTTCCCATGCTCTTGTATTTTTTTATCTATTTTGTTCTCTAGCTATGTTGAGCAACTCATTTACTAAGGTTGTTATTTCTGTCTTTACATAAGACATTATTTCTAATTTGATTTCCTCTATAGCCTCATGGATTTGTTTCTTTACTTCATTTGCTATCTTTTCAGAGATTGCTGGTGTATGACTTTTAAAGTCCTCCATTTCAATGTCATCTGTACTTGCTCCTGATGGACTAGATGTTTGAGATTGTATTTTGCCTTTTTATATTGTCATTTTCACCTTTTTGGTAAATAGTTGGTCTTTCAATCCCAACAGTTTCAACTGTCCATGGTGTGAATTTCAGGGTCCTACTGTGTGATTGATGTTTGTCCAATTGCTGGGTACCACAATGAAGAAGAGGGCCAGTCACCTGAACTCCTTCTACAGGACCTGTTGGGTGAGTCCTATATTCTTCCTGGGCTAACTAGACTAGAAGTAGATGTAGGTCATCTCTTAGCTCCTGCTGTTGCTGTGTCTTCAGGATGCTGCAGGTCACCAGATCTCCCTGGCTATAGTGTTTGTGTCAAGCCGAGGTCCTACTGTGTCACTGGGGGTTTCATAAGCTCTTTTAATTTTCTCTAAGTTGGGGGGAATTATTGGTGTACTTCTCAACTTGTCTGATGTTCTCTGTGTGTGGGAGGGGATTACCCACTCTCTTGCCAGGTTTGCCAAGGTCTTACAGTTGGAGGGAGTTTCACTTCCAATCCTATTTACCCACTGCATATCTCTATTTGAGGGGCAAACTCACCACACTGGAACCTCCTGAGGTCTTCTGTTTGGGTGAGGGGTTCCTAAGTCTCCCATCTAGCCAGCATGGTAATCCACTGTAATCTAAGGTTCTGGGAGAATATCAACTGCAGTACTAGGTCCAGGAGGCAGGTGGGTTCTCCAAGGGATAGGCCTGCAGCAGCAGTTCAAAGCAGCTTAGTCATGCCCGGGGTCATCCCAGGTGTTCCCAGCCGAGGGGCAGGCCCATGGTGGCAGTCAGAGGCAGCTCAGTCATGCCGGGGTGTACCAGGTGTTCCTGGCCGAGCAGTGGCAGTCACAGGCAACCCAGGAATTCCAGGGCCATCCCAGGTGTTCCCGGCCAAGGAAAGAGTTGGTTCTTTGAGACTTCAATAAAATTGATAAGCCCTTAGCCAAACTTATCAAAAAAAAGTAGGCCACCCTGGTAAGTGGCTGTAGCCTGGCAAGCTGCAGCTGGCCCAGGGCGAGAACCACCTTTGTCACCAGAGATCCACACCATGTTGGAACTTAGGGTGCTGGGAAACCGAGCAACCAGCTCACTTCCCTGGTAAGTGGCTGTGAGCCTACAGGTGTGTGGACTGAGAATCAAACATCCCATTCCCCACCCCCATCCCATAACAAGTGGGACCCAGAGATCTGAGCATCTCTTGGGAGGGTGACCTTATGCAATATAGAAAATGAAGGGGATTTCTTTCTACCATCTCTTTGAAGGCAAATATTTTATCACTGTTTTGCTTTGTTCTGATTAATGGTATTTCTTTATTCAATATTCTGTTTTGATAAGTTCTATAATGTTCTGTATTTCCTTTTGATTTTGCTATACCTGATTGAAAGAAAAACTATTGTGAAGATAATGAGATATACTATGGGACCTATTACTGTTACCCTGCTAACCTGCTGTGTGAAGTTCTGTACCGCTTTCACAACAGTATCTCAATTGGCTTTGTTTCATCTTGCTCTGTTGTATTTTACTTCCTTCAAAATAATAAAATAAATTTTAAAATAAGGAAAAAACAAAGATGCAAATTGGTGCAAGTAGGAAAGAAAAGGGAGAAATCACAATGGATCCTCTAAAGTCCACATCATCAATATCTACTTCAAGAACTTTTATTCTAATAAGATGGGAAATACAGAAAAAATGGACAGATGCCTAGATACATATGAATTACCAAAACTGAATCAAGAAGATATAAAATTTCTAAACCAATATCAGTCAATGAAATTAAAGGTGTTAATCAAAAACTTACCAAGAAAGAAAATCCCAGGTTTTAATGGATTCATTGTTGAATGCTACAAGAAATTTAAAGATGTAATGCCATCACTCCTCAAACTCTTTAATATAATTGAAAGGGAAACAATGTTTCCAAACTGATTCCTGGAAACAGGCATTACCAATACCCAAACCAGAGAAGGATCCGAGCATGAAAGAAAATTAAAAGCCATTAACCCTAATGACCACAGAAGCAAAAATCCTCAGTAAGATACTGGTAAACAGAATGCAACATATCATGATTACACACCATGATCAAGTAGGATTCACTCCAGAGATGTAGAAATGATTCAACATAAGCAAATAAATAAATAAATGTAATAAATCAACAGAACCAAACACAAAATTCACATGATCATCTGAATAGGTATAAAAAAAAGCATTTGACAAAGTACAACATGGATTCATAATAAAAATCCTACAAAAAAATGGGATAGTCCCTAACTCAATTCATAAAACTGATCTATGAGAAAACAAGAACCAACATAATACCAGTTAGTCAAAAACTGAACAACACAATTCAAGAATAACACAAAGATGTCTACAATTACCACTCCTTTCAGTATAGTTCTGGAAATATCAGCCAGAGCAATAAGACAAGCGAAGAACATAAAAGGAATAGTGGAGACTTCTATTTCTGCTTATATGGATGAACCCTAACCCTAACCCTAACCTTAATACAAGTCTATGGAAAGTTTTCCAATATTGAATCTAAAAATTATAAATTTTTTAAAATATAATTAAATAAACTCTAAGTAAAAGAAATGAGATTCATTTCCTGTATGAAACAAAATTTTAAAAACTCTAAGGGCAGTTGGAGATACAGCTCAGCAGCACTGCACCTGCCTGGCAAGCAGAAGGTCCTGAGTTCAATTCGCAGTAACAGAAAGAAGTCAGAGTCTTGAAAGTTAAACTTTTTTGTCCTTTGTGGAGTCAAGAGGAGGTAGAGAGTATATTGGCTATCTTAGGTGCACATATGACAAGAGGAATAAAAAAATAATCTGTGCTTTCACTGTTTTTTACAGCTATAACAGAATACCACAGACTAGGTAAAGTATAGAGAAAAGATTTATTTCTCATACCCAAGAACATGGCACTGGCAGCTGGTGAAAGCCTTTCTGCAGCCTCATTGTACGGCAGAGGACAATGATAGAACCTGTGTGCTCAGGTCTATCTTACTATTATTAAGCTACTATTCCTATGCCGGGGGCCCTAACCTCATGACCTCATCTAATCACATTTCCCTCTCCAGAAGACTTCCTCCAAATACCTTTAATATATGAATTTGGGCATGCTTTTTCCAACACATTAACTTTTATTTACATTTTTGTCTCTTCTCTTTCATTTCAATGAAATTTTGAAAGAAACTAGGACATGTATATGTATGCTTAATTCACCATCAGGGATGGAAATATCTGGGTATGTGTGTCCTCAGAAATATTTTTATTATGAATAAAAATATATAGAGAATGGAACTTTGGAAAATGCAAAAAAGGCCCAGGGAAAAATTAAAAAACAACCAAACTCCATTACTCAATAATACAATTAAAAATGTTAAGATGGTGAATCACTCTTGATGGTTTTAATGCCTCTAAATAAAATCTTATTAAAAACTTAGATCATAGTATATACTTATTTTTATGTTTTAAAACTCATGAATGTAAAGTATGTTTTCCAAAACCTTGAAAAATATAGTTTTATACAAATAAGTATAGAGTACTCCATCTGCATACATTTTTTAGAAATTAATGATCAATGCTCTTCAGTGATACACTATTTCCTGAAAAAGTAATATGTTACATGATTCTCTAGAATGAAGTCTTTCGCACGCCTGACTCCGAGGACCCATTTCTCTTCCTGAGGAAAACAATCAGCACTTGATTCTTTGGGAAAGATAAAGTCTCATGGGTAGAACTGGGCCAGAGGATATATACCATTCCAGCTCTTGACATATACAGCTTCTCCAAATTATATAATGTTCACCACTTCCATATGAAGACATTCCTTTCTTAAAATGTTTGTCAGTCTGAAAGGCAATGAGCTTCTTACTCAGCTCTTTGGTAACAAGATCTAAGATACAGACGTAGGTAAGACCATTTCTTCATGTTTATTAACTCTTTAAACATTTTCCACATGAACTGTGCATTTCTGCCTTTAAAAGTCCTCTCTCAGCTTTCGGGGTGGCGCCCACTTCTGTGTCTCCCTCCCTCACATCAAGGGTAAGCCAGACCTTCCGCACCCAGCAGGGCCTCTGATTCTAACTAGCTATATATATATATATAGCTGTTGTTTCTTAAAGCTCACCCCCAACTTCTGACCAGAAGGCAGAGTGGCGGTTCAGAAAAGCCATGGAGGTGATGTAAGGTTGGTGTTTTCCGACATCTACCCACGTGAACTCTCGCAGGCTCCACGACCTGCATCTCATCAGCCGACTTCTCTGTGACTTCATCTACTCTCATTTCCAGGTGTTGCTCATCTCTGACCTTGGCCTATTCCATTTTGGCCGTGAAAGTCCCTTACAACTCAGCTCCCTATCAAAGTCTGGTTAAGTGCCCCTCTTCCAAGGACCTCACAGTTACCTGAGTTCATGAGTGTCTCCCAAGCCTTCTCAGAAGCTCTGATGTTTCCTGACGCCGCCACGCACAGCACATGCGCTTGGGTAAGGATAGCTGACCTAACACCAGGGCACAACTTGCTACCCACAAATGATGTTCCCACAGAACGGCAACTTAAATCTTCATAGCTGGCCCAGGAACCCTAAGCGTTGCAAAACACTCATAGCATTTCTCTGCGCCTATTTTTCCAGGGTTATAAAACCTTCATATTTCTTCTTCACCAAATAAAGACAGGCAGTTTCTCCTACTAGACCTGTCCCAGGTATGGATGGGCTAAGGCTGTCCCACCTGACCCTCAGGTGAATTTCACACTCATCCTCACCCCTTGCTTTCCCGTCAATACTCTATGATTTAATTTATTGTCATGTCTGTTCCTTGTGCCACCCCCTAAGCTCCACCCTCTGTTATCAGCATTCCACTGGTGACCTACACTCACCAACTTTATAAGTAGATATCTGTCATTTTTTTTTGTATCATTGATACGTATCGTTGCTGTATCTTCTGAATCTACATGACACAATAAACAAGACAGAGTGCAAAGTGGATTCTCACTCCATTTTTATTTCCCAATTTCATCTCCTTAGAATACACCTCCTTGGCCCTTTGCTAAGGCAGTAACTTCTCCAGCCAATTCTCACCCACCTCAAGGGCCGCTCCCAAACACATACCCACAGACCTTACTGACAACCGCCATGGGGTTGTTGACTTTGGATCCCAGTGGGAGGGCTCAGACACGGAGGGTGTCATCACACCGAGGCTTTGATAATCGACCAGGCTTAGCTGGCCAGGTGGGAGGCAGGTCCTCCAACAGAAAAGTTCTGATTTAACAATCCAGGGTGCCTCGAGCACCGGAAATTTTAAACATCAGGGAAATTCGAGTGCGAGCATCTAATTCTCACCTTCTAAATCTACACCACCACCACCACCCTCAGAAAAGAAAGAAGGCCGCGGCCCAGCAGGCGCGCGGGGTGCACCGCCAGCCCCTCCCAGGCGCGGACGCCCCACCCGGCGCCGCCGCGCTGCGGTCCCGCCCTTGCGCTCGGGCTCCGCGGTTCCGGGACAGACGCCTGCACCTCCCTGAGCGCCGGCCGTGCAGTCGGGTCCCCGGGAGTACGCGGCAGCTTCTCGGCGGACGACGGGGGGCGCACATCCCAGGTGAGTTACCCGGGTCGCCTGTCTCGCAGGCTGGCCCTCCAGAAAGTGGCGCCTTCCTCTGCCAGGCTCTTGCGGATTAAACGCGGCGAAGGCGGGTTTGTGGCGTCGGGATCCGGATAAGGCGCCGAGCCCGAGGCAGCGACCCGCCAGCGGGAGGCTCTTCGCGGAAGCTTCCCCGGCCCGACTCCCGCCGCGGGGACCACGCCATGCCGCGCGCGCGCGCACACACACACACACGCACGCACACGCGCTCGCGCGCACGCAGGCGCGCACTCGCGCGCGCGTACCCGGGAGTGGCCTGCTGGCTACCCTTCTCCATCTCTTTTGCTCGGGTTCGCGCTCTGCTTTCTGCTATTCAGTGCTTTCGCTGCTGCTCTGCCACCTGTTCGGCCCTTTGAGCAGAAGCTGTGGCTGGGGGCCCGTCTGCCTGGACACCCCCCGCCCCCCGCCAGGCCTGGGAACCAGTGTGCCTGTGCATCTTGACTAGAGATAGCTCAACCGTGGCTTGAAGACGCCGCAGAACCCTACAGCCTGATCAGATCTAAGACACTGGTAGTTTCCTGAGAACACGTCCTTACAATCAGTTGGAAATGTACATTTGCTCTTATCTACGGTACTTACTATGACTGACTTTTGTTAGTATAGCGAGGAGAATTTGTTCTTGCCAGTTATGAGATTTTACTATCTTTACGTGCTTGGCACTGTTTAGCAAGGCATCTACTTTATGGATCGTGCCTGGGGGGGGGGGTAGAAGGGGCGATGATGTGCGAGCTGGTAGCACTGAAATGCGGCGAGTTCCCCGCCCCCTCCTCCCCTCCACTGCGCCTGGGAGAGCGCGTGCGCAGGACGTGCCCTCACACACCTGTTTCCCATGGGCTGGTAATGAACTAATGATGCTCCTTAATATGTCATTTGTATTCTCTTTTACTCCTTCAGCTCCCTGTGTGGTAAGTATTGGTGTAAACTCTTAGATTTCCACCTTTGTAAAGAAACTGGGCACAAAAGATGAAATAGTTTTTACCAAAGTTGCAAAGAAAGGCAGTGAGAGATGAATCCCAGCCCAAAGCTGAATACCTAGACACCACTGCCTATGGATGTGAGCAGTGGACATCCCGAGCCTCAGATGGAGGCAAATTCAGGCTAAGCTCTGAAGTACCTGGGAGCAGGGAGCATCCACCACGACACGGATAAACCATAGATTTGCTTTAGGTCTCACAGCATAGTAGCATCGCTCACACTGAAGTCTAGAAGGCCCTGTCGTTATGAGTTTTCATGGCACCCAAGTCAATGATGAGACTTCTGATCACCACCACATTGCTGAAGACCACTGAGCAGACCTTTGTCCTCTAGCACTGAGTCAAAGAGTGGTTTGGCTAAAAAGGGACATGCAGGCCTAACTGGGTCACCTGATGTGGATTTCCCAGTGAAGGAACATTGCTAGAGGCTGCTGGAGGCAGTCTTGGTAATCCTGCCCCTTCCTTAAGTAATTCAAAAGCTGCTACCAGGAACAGTGTTAAAATCAGGCTTGCCCATTACTTTCACTATGTCAAAAAGTGGACTAAGCAACTATCAGGTACTAAGCAACTATCTTGCTTTTTAGGTGTCAGCCAGAACATGTCTTCCTACCTGAAAACCACAAAGGGATTGCTTGTTTTCTTAGGAAAATCACTTTTTAGTGCTTTGGTGGCTCTGATGTTTACTTTAATTCCAAAGCCACGGAAGAGTGTTGCTGGCGAAATTGTCCTCATAACCGGCTCTGGGAGTGGACTCGGGAGGCTCCTGGCCTTGCAGTTTGTCCGCCTGGGATCGGTGCTTGTTCTCTGGGATGTCAATACAGAGACAAATGAGGAGACACGCAGAATGGCTCAGGCAGCTGGTGCCACCAGGGTGTATGCCTATACCTGTGACTGCAGCCGAAGGGAAGAAGTCTATAGAGTGGCTGATCAGGTAAATCTTGGGAACTCACCATATTTTATGGGTAGCAAAGCCCTCTGTAAATACTTTGGCTTTCATCACATCAGTTTTATTGTTCATTTGCATTTCTCAAAACCCCTTTGCCTGTCTCTAATGTTCCTTTAATTTACAATGTGTTGTTTGGGAGTCACCTCGTGGTTTGGTCTGGCTTTGAGGTAGAAACAGTACAGCAGAGGAGGCAACCAGGAAGCATGCAAAAAGTGCAGATGGCGCTCAAGAGAAGATATTCTGCATGGAGTGACAGAGCTAGTATGCAAGTGAGCTAAGATTTGCACCCACAGTTAAGCTCTTGAATTTACTTATGTGAAAATGTGTATAAAATTAATTACTAAATTCTACTGCCTGAGATTATAGACTACATGATCACTGGTAGAAGCAGAACTTTTCATACCACCATCACTATTATGTGGTTGTAAAACCTCATGTTTAGAAAATCCATGTCAGTCACCTTGACAGTTTACCATTAGACCCAGACACTTCCCAGCAGGTGTTTGTCTTGTTTTGAGCGTTAATAGAGTGTGCCACACCAAAAGATGGACACAGCTCACGTGTGAGTTTTGCAAGAGTTGTAATACAGAACTAAATACATGTTGCCTCACTCAAAACTAGAATTGGTTGCATTCTCCCTCAGCTGTGACCCCTGGGCCCTTATAAAACAAGCATAGTACCAGCAAGTTTATTTTCAATCCAAGCATGAGTGTTTGCTGTGTTGGTATTTCTCAGCCATAGTGAATTAGCACACATGAATCTATTTTTGTTTGGTGTAAGCTCTGGCTTTTCCATCCCTGATCCTGTGTTAGGACATCAGCCTCTAATAGTGGTACTATTTTCCAGCCTAAATCTTTTTCTGACTTCAGCTTTTGCCTCAGGAATGGCAAAAAAAATGTTGTCTGTACCTTTGACGACTGTTCAAGTTGGATTTGGTAAAATGTTTTAACCACATGCCAAATCAAACTTGCAGATTGTGTCTGATGCTTTCATCTGAAAGCTCTAACATAAAACATCGAGTTCCCTTAGTGTCTAGTTCATCTTAAATATTTCCTAAGCTACTGAGACAGTTGGCTAGTGTAAATGCCCAAAACATAGTACCCTGATGCTGGGACCTAGGTCTTATGAAACAACAGATGAGACGATGCCAGCTTCTAGTGGTCCCAGTGACAGATGATCCCCTGTGCCATACTGTACCAACATACCTTGTACCATGCAGAGTGGCAAGTGCTCCTGCACATACACACACACTGACACAGCAGCCCTGCCGTGTGCCTCCACCAAGGCACGGGGGATGACCTATACATCAGGCCATGCCGTGAGATCTAAATTACAGTCACACAATTTAGAACCTGTCATTAATCCTGGAAAAGTCTGCGCCCACTTCTCACATAAGAGCTGAGATTATGCTCTGAAGTTTCAATTGAAGGACAGGCTCTAAGGTTCTACCTAGAAGTGTTATTTCCTAAGTAAAAGTGATTAAACACTATACCACCCAGTACTGCAGCAAGAAGCATGACTCACAGATCTTAAGCTTCTGTGTTTCACCTTCTTTCTCCATTTGCTGCCAATTGCCCCATCTCCATGATCTTGACCAGTGTGTAACTTGGTTATAAGAAAGCTATTGTTATGCACCATTGCCCTGATTAAAATGGTCTGCTACTAATATAGAGCATAGAACAAAGTTACTAGTCAGAGTATAAATGCTGTCTTAATTGTAGAAAGAAAATAGCATCAGAATTGGATCTCTAGTAGACCAAACTTTGCAAAAGAAAATAACTTTTATTCTTAAATATAATAATATGATATAAGATAATATCTATAACCTTGGGAAAACAAAACCAACATCATATAAGAAAATATTACCATGGTGGTATCATTCTTATTTTTCAACTCAGGTTAAAAAAGAAGTTGGAGATGTTTCCATCCTAATCAACAATGCTGGAATCGTAACAGGCAGAAGCTTTCTTGATTGCCCTGATGAGCTTATGGAAAAGTCATTTGATGTGAATTTTAAAGCACATTTATGGGTAATTATTTTTTCTTCTCCTAATTAATATAAAATTATTCTAAATTCTGAAGTACTGTCTTTTTGCTCTTTTATATTGCCAGTCTCTAAATAGGGCACAGACATAATTGTGTGTGTGTGTGTGCATGTGCGCGCACGCATGCAAGTACCTATGTACATGTGTGTTTTGCTAGTGACTACAATCAGGACGTCATGCGTGCTAAGGCAAGCGCTCATGGAGCTATGTTCCGAGCCTTGATACTTTAATTTTGGACTTGTCCTGGTCCACCCCGTTGTCCTGTTTTGATCCAGCTTAATCTATAGCTCCAAGAATCTCTCTTCAGTGAATCCTATAGTGACAAAACTCTTTTCGGGTTATATCATTATTTACTGATTGCTGGCAATATTGATGTCCCAAGCAACTGACATGCATAGTCAGCCTTCTCCTCCTGTGGGTTCCACATCCATGAATTCAACTAATCATAAGTCAGAATATTCAGAAAAAACTTGTGTCTATGCTGAATGTGGACAAATGTTTTTCCTTCTCATTATCCCTAAATAATACATTTTAACAGCTGTTTACATAGCATGTATTTTGTGTTATATATAAGTCTAGAAACTATTTAAAGTGTGTGAGAGGATACGCATAGGTTATATGCAAATACTACACCAATATATATCAGGGATTTGAGCATTCTGGAGTTTTGGTGGTTGTGGGGGGCCCTAGATCTAATTATCCCCAGAATACTGAGGAATGACTATAATCCTTAAAACAGTTAAGCAAGATGCTTAAAGGAACACAGAACTTGAGGGCTACATAGCAAGTAACTGTACTTACAGTAACTGTACGTGACCAGGCTGACTTTACAGTTTACCTAAGCAAGGATGCTCTCAAAAGAGAACAGGAGTGTTACTAAGTAGCAGGCATTAATCATGTCTGCTTGAGGCAAAGCAAGCCCTTCCTTGGTACCTCACTAAAGAAGGGAAAGTTCTGAGTAGTCGCATTCGCGATCACAGCCTGACTCGCGGAGCCATGCCTCCCTCCCTTCCAGTAGTGGTGCTTTGCTGGCCTCTGTTACATGAGTCCGGGATCTGTGATCTTCCACAGCTTATGTGGCCTTTCGCTGCCACTCCCAGCTTTCGCTTCATTTGGATGCAGCCCTGTGCACTGTTCTTCATTTCCTGCTCAAGACTCTCTTGGAGTATGAGCTGGAGATCTCTGAGTACCCTTTTTTCTCTTCCCACTGTGCCCAACTCCCCTTTAGCAGCTTCCAAATGCGATTTGGGTTGTAGATTTTTGCGCTGGCTTCCACCGAATGGGCAGTGGTACTGATAGTGCTCTTGGTGTGCTGTAATGTTTTCAGGAGAGAAATGAAAGGATTCAGAACTTAGTGGCCATCCTGTTCCTGTAGGAACTACTCCTATAAATAATATCTCTTGTCCCAAATGTCCCTCCTCTTTGTAAGATACATACATGAATGAGTATGTGTGTGTTTAGAATGAAGACTTATATAATTAACTGTGTGTAAATGTTCATGTAATACTTATGCATAATCATACTTATGTATAATTATAATACTTATGTATAATTAATATACATACAATACTTATATATAATACATATATGTACAGTTGTATAATACACATATAGAACAGTTATATATGGTTAAAATGAAGGCAAAGATCACAATCCCCTTAAAAGTGTCCACTCCCGTGGCTTTTATATCTTTTTTCCACCTCTGCTTTTCCCTGGTCACCTTCATACTATTGATATTGGGTATTTTTTATGAGATATAAAATTTAATCATGATAATCATATGAACAGTTTAGAAAAAAGAATACAATATATTATTAAATGTTAAATTTTTTTCTTCACGCTTCTTAGACTTATAAAGCCTTTTTACCTGCCATGATCGCTAATAACCATGGACATTTGGTTTGCATTTCAAGTTCAGCCGGATTAGTTGGAGTAAATGGGCTGGCAGGTAAGAGAAATACAGTATTTTACAATTGAATAATTTCTAAAAACCTTAATTTACATCAAAACTCTAAAAGTCAGCATTGACTTGCTGCTCTAATAATAAAGAATAATAAACCAAGAAGTATGCTCAGTAAGACAGGAAGGTGACAGCTTCGCAGTGCCACAGAACTGCCTCCATGAAGTTGGAGTGTGCATTTTCCCAGGAATCGCGTAAGACTTGATGATTCCAAAGGGTGCCATCCAACTTCATGTGAATATTCTTTTGTACACAGTGATTAAATTGACCTGACAATGTTACCAAAACGGTATTGAGGGGCACCTTGCCTTATCCTAAACTTTTCATTGAGTGGTCTCCTCTGCTATGACTTTTAAAACCATGTATTCATCTGAAGAAAATTAAAATCAACCTTTTGGTCTTTGACTGATTGACAGCCAGCAAGAAGTGGTGGTCATTGTTACTTCCTTTGCAGCACCCAGCTGACCTGCTGGTAGTAGTAGCAGGAGTAAAGAGATAGATACACAGAGACCTTTGACCAGGGAGGGCCGACTGCAGAGCTGAAGCCAGAGGAGCAGACATTTTGACCTTTCCTACAAGGGGACCCTAGAACAACCATCCTGGGGCCCAGCTTGTGCAGTCATTTGAAACTCATTCAACAGAAACATAACAGCCATCCTTGGTAACAGAAGGGACAGTGTGCTGATCAGGCACTTTTGAACCAAGAGTCATGGGTTCAGGATTCACAAAAGAAGGATTTTCAGGACCATCAGCCTCCCAAAATATTCTCACTCTATGCTTTGTGGACCCTAGACATCCTTCACTCTGTCATTCTTTGAATTCACCAGGGGTGAATTATCTCTCTGTGACATGTCTGATAAGTCAAAGTCCTTTGAGATAATATAGACATACACTGCAGCTGTTGAACTTGTGTCTGAAGCATTGCTGCCTTCAGATCTGAGACTATCCCATCCCAAGCCCACTTGGGAAACAAGTGTCTTTTATATTCCTCACAGTGTATGTCTCAGCTCCCTGCTGATTCTGTAGGTCCTGGGTTCCTTCTGCTCATCTGAATCTTGAGGTTCAAGGGTTCAGTGAACAACATTTACCCTAGATAACTCAGATAATCCTAGAAGTTTCTTTACCCTTCCCTCCCAGATATTCCCATTCCAAAAGGAAAGATTGCAAAACAAAAGGAGTCAGACCAAAAATCAAGAGCCCAAACATTAAATCCAAAGCCATGTAGTAGGAACACAGGGGGCACCAAGGGCTTGAGTGCCTCTGTGTGACCCTGTGGCTTTGCTAGCTGCAGCCCACAGAGCTCTCTCGGGTAGTTCTGCTCAGCAAACAGCCCGTGCTGCTGGCACTTTTAACTTTTATTGCAACTTTCACCTCACTGTAACAACTCCACACATCACCCCGTCAGGGACCCTTTACAACAAATTCACTCTTGCCACATGCTGTCTGGCTACCCAGGTTTTCCTTTGAAATTTCAGTGGAACTCTTTCTGACCCCTACTTCTTTCATCCTGCATTCCAGAAAAACAAAGATTGCATGGGCTTTGCCAAAGTCTGATGCTGCCCCAAGGTGTACCTGGGCCCACTGGAACCATGATTGCTGTTGTCTCTAAGTGATTGGATGATTGAACCTGGGGTGAATATATCCAGAGGAAATAATTCTCTAATTGCCTTTGTTAGAACAGGGTACCCCAGGGCTTTCTCCTTAACCAAAAGCATTTGAGATTGACACAGGTGACATCTTGTTGATTCCTAAGATATCCTTGGGGTATCTTTCCTATAGTGCTGATAGGAAGTACTCTACCTTTTTTTTTTTAAGTAGTACTGTAGTGGCGATCTCATCCAGGGCGTTATACTTTTTTTTAAGGGTCTTAATAAATTGCCCAGGCTGCCCTCTAGAGTCAGATTCCCAAGTAGCTCAAATTGCAGGCTTCCATCACTGCACCCTTGGCTTCCCTTCAGTGCAGTAATCTCCTTAGCAACTACATGCTCCTTTACCACAACTTTAAAGGTATTCCTTTTTTGGCCAAATTCCAAATTTTTCCCTTTGCTTCCAGATCTCATTGTAAATCTGGATTAAAAAAATCAAACAGTCCCCATGTAGTAATGAGAGTCCTATACTCCCTTAAAATTTCATCATTTGATGTACTAGTTTGTCATCTCTAAGTTACAAAATCTCAAGGCATGGACAAAATGTAGGCAAGTTCTTTGCCAGAATCCAGCATGAATGGTCTCTAGTCCAGTTCCCAAATAGTCCTCATTTCCATCTGAAACCATTACCATGACCTTTATTCTGTGTGTCTCTACCAGCATTCAGTTGGTACAGTTCTCAGCATCTGCAAAACAGAATGTGCCAAAATGCAGCAAAGAAGGCGTGTCTGTAGACACTGGTGTTATTTCTTTCAGATTATTGTGCAAGTAAATTTGCAGCCATTGGATTTGCTGAATCTGTACTCATAGAAGCAGTTGCCCAAAAACAAAAGGGAATCAAAACTACAATTGTGTGTCCATTTCTCATAAAAACTGGAATGTTTGAGGGTTGTACTACTGGGTATGTATGTCTTTTCATTAAAAAAAAAATCATATTGTTAAAATGATTAGTTATCTCTCTGGTTTTGTTCTATTTTTAAAAATTCTTTAGAACACATTTTCAAACATTTAGCCTAATTTTAAAATGCTTTCAGAATCATTTCCTTGCATGTGTTTTAGATCCTTAGTGGGTCTAAATAGTTACTAGGGTGGTGTACAATTGGTGGTTGTTCCATGGCCCTGGATCTGCTTATTCATCTGTGAGGTGTCCTGGCCACAAATCTTTTCTGCCACCCAACCCTGTTCAAACCTCTTTCCTTCCTGCAAGACTGGAAATCACTGAAGGAAAACTGAGTCCCTCTGGGCTGCAGTGACAGAACACCATAGAGTAAGTGGCTTAAACAACACAAAATTCTTTCTCACAGCTTTAGAGGCTGGAAGTGTAAGACCCCGAGTCTGGTAAGAGCTTCATTTTGGTTTGTGTATTGTGCCTTCTCATTGTTGTCCTCTCTCTTGGCTTTGGGACTGGGAGAGAGAGCATTATGTCTCTTCATGGCCTGTCTTACAAGGGCACAAATAGCCATTCATGAGACTTCCACTCTCATGACGTAAACTTTTCAAAGGCCCTGCCTCCTACTGCCATTACATTAGCAATTAAACTTCCAGATGTGCGTGGGCTGGGAGAGAGAGATACACCATATCCATAGGAGGCACAGGTTCCTGGTTCTGCATCCTGTAGAGACAGCGAGCAATTTGTTTTTAGTGAGTATCTTTAAAACATTAGACCATTTGTTTAATGCGATTTCACCTTGATGTCTATCATAACATCACCATATTCATTAGAATCATTATTTTTCATTTCAGATTCTAGTTATGTTGTTACCAGGGAGTAAACATTCAAAGTACATAAAATCCCAAGAGTAAAAACAGAAGTGATACTGTCTTTCAGTGTTCTTATCCCTGGCTTGATAGGATTATTTTATTAACTTGTTGATGGATGTTTTGCTTTGTTGTTTATTTTGTAGTAGCCCTACTCTGTTGCCAATTCTGGAACCAGAATATGTAGTCCAGAAAATAGTAGATGCTATTCGACAGGAGCAGTCGTACCTGTATTTGCCAAAGTTTGTATACTTCATGATGTTTTTAAAAAGGTAATGATATCACGTTCTGTTACTTCTGTAACACACCAGTCAGTAACTTACTCCAAGTCCCACCAAGAGGAGCCACCTAAACATGTATCTCTTACAGTAGCGAATGTTTAATGAGTTTTATTGTTAAACCTTTGGTACTCATGATGATCACATTAACCACAGGGAGTCTGTTTCTGTCCGAGATCTGTCTTGATTCTGCTTTTTCCTCCCATTCCTCTCCTCTCCCTGTAACACTTTTTCTCCTTCCCATTTACAAAACTTTGTTTCTGTTTTTTTCTTCCACTCTCTTTTTCTTTTTCCCTCCCCCTTCCCTTGTTCGCCTTCCCGTTTAAACATTTTCTTCCTATGTTAAAAAGGAAAATCTACATGCTAGTGGACCCGTCACTGGACCCTTTTGCGGACTTAATGCCAAACTGGCCAGTTGCAGGGCCAGCTGGAGTCCAAGAAAAAGGATGGACCTGCCTTACTCTTAGTATTATGTTATTACCAAAAAGAGGTGGATTTGTGAAATTCTCTAGAAACAGATTGAAGTGACTTTAAAGAGAGATTCTCTTACTTGTGTGGATTATAAAATAATCACCTCACAAGGGCTTCTCCTTGCAAGGAAGTACGTTCCACTGTTGACCGTCCTCTGCTGAGTTGAGATGGGTAATGTTTCTTGCCAGCTCTAGCTTTGTCCACAAGCTCTCTTTGCAGTTCCACTCCTCTTTATAGTGACCGTTCTTCAGTGATCTGAACAGGGTATTATGCTTCTTCACTACGTGCTTATCTTACATTGGGAAATTTTCCTCATTAGTGAATTGTATCCACTTTGTGCAATGAACCAAAACCCATTCTTTAATCCTATACCAGTAATGGTGAACCTTTTAGAGCTTTCAGTAACAACAAACACCCTGTTATGGCATGTGTGCCATAGATTTGCCACCACTGTTATGCTGTCTCTAGGCTGCATGTCACACAAGAGAGATCAGTGTGGCCAGCAGAGCCTCGTGAGGCAGGGCAAAGGATCTTTGATAAGCAATTTGAAATCGAAGGGTTATGATCCCACTGTTTACCAAGTCTGTGAATCTTAGCATGACCCGTATTCTCCGGGCCTCAGTTTCTTCATTTACATTGTAAGGACAATGTTTGTAAGACTACAGATTAGTGTAATGTACTGTGTACTGGACAGCATGTATATTTACAGCACAGTAGATATTGTCTAATAGAAGATTGGAGCATGGCAAAGCCAACTCTGATAACATGAGACTTATTTCTTCTCCTCTAAACAACTGTGAGGATATACATGCCTTTAATGTGTGCATATTAATTCTGGGCTACGTTTTGAGAGGGCCAGATTGAAGACTAGAGGAAACACAGAGAGGCTTCCATAAAGGGGCTTACATCAAACCTTCTTTCAAACATGTACCCAGCTACATTTAGGGAGCACTCTGTGGGTGCCATGCATTATCCAAGGACCTAGGGGTGCAGCAAATAACAACACACACAGAAATTTGTATCATCGTGAAAATTCCCTGCAAGGGAAATTTGTATCATCATGAAAATTCTCTTGTGGGAAATAAGAAACACAAAAAAGCAAAGGTAACACAGGGGTCCTGAGTGCTATCAAGAAGTATAAAATCAGAAAAGGCAGTCTCAGGATGGAGGTTATAAGGGAACACTTCTAATCTCCATGCCAAGACTCTGTTTTCTGAACCCAGCCAGATGCTTCTACCACCAAAGCCTGGGCCACAAGCACTAGAGTTTCCTGCTACTGTTTAGTCTTCATACAAGAGAGCGGTGCTTTAGAAATTGAGATGAAAAGTGAACTGGATAGCGTAGGTAAAGCAGGAGAGGTCTAGGGACCCTGAGCAGGTAAACCCTACATCGTGGGGAGCCCAGTCTCCCTGAGGTAGGCAGCCCTGAGACTGCACAATATGTGCATGAGTCAATGACTTCACCTATGACAAGAAGTGGCAGATTTCAGCTAAGCTGGTAAAGATGCTTTCACAAATAATAACCAAGAAAATTACTTTTGTTTTGTATCCCCTTTAGTTTCTTGCCCATCGAGACTGGACTGCTTATAGCTGACTATTTGGGCATCTTTAATTTAATGAATGGCTTCACTGGGCGAAAGAAGAAAGCCTAACGATTGACTCTGTGCCTGACATCATCTGATACCTATAACAACATCATGAGTAGTTTAAAGAAGACAAGTATTTTTGTGTAATAGTGGAATATATTTGGAGACAAGTGCTATTTCTACTCTGCTACCTGGACTAGAATTTTCAACCAGTGTCTGAAAATGACATTGCTCTTTCCTTTTTTTGTTGAGTTTTGGGGTTTTTCTTATTGTTGTTTCTTTGTTTTGAGAAATAATGACACCCAATTTTGTTATTTCCATTTGCAAAAGAAGTAATAAAAATATAAGTTTCTCTAATGGCTCCAACTCTGGCCACTGTGGAGGTGAATCCTATGGCCCAGGTGGCCCTGGTTGCTTTCATGTGGTGTGAGGGCTTGGGGGGAACACTGCGAGTGTCCCTGAAGGGCCCTCCCTCCCGGGCACACAGGAGCACTGGATTCTGTAACCCCTTGTTCTCAGCTTTGCCTGAGATACACCCTGATCATCAAGCATAGAGAAGGCCAGTGCCCAGGGCCTTCCTTTCCAAGGCTGTTTCACACTTAGCATTCAATGTCCTGAATCCTCAGACCATTTGCCACTTGTCTAGCTAAAGGTCCATTAGGTCCCATTTTCTGAGGGACTTGTATGAACCTTTCCTGAGGGGCACTCATCAAAACACTGCAAGGAATCAAAGAATGGTTACTTCTTTCTCTGAAAATGAAATTCTACTGACTTCATGTACTGCTACCAGTTGATCCAAAAGTAATATTTATATGGTTAAATGTAAGTATTGAGCTTATAAGTTCAAGTTGGGATTTGTGTTGATATATTTCTTCCCAAACTGAACATTTCTACATATGTGCATTCATCAGTGCAGCCCTCACCTCAGAGCTATTGTCTCATAGTTTAACCAGTGTGCAAACTGCTTTCATGCTTTGGAAATTAGCTATCAAAGCACAACTAATTACCATAGCCCTGGAACTCTCCCAGGCTGGTGGGACACCTGCCTCCTTGGAGAACAGCAGTCCTTATGTGCCGTTCTCTCTTGGGGAGCAGAATGGAAGGTGAGGAACCTCAGAAGACTCCATAAGAGTCAAAAGAACTCTTTCAGGACTTTGATTCAGGTCTTTGAATATCTTAAAGGCAAGATTTTCTTAGAGGGACAAGGGCCTCTGGCAGCGTGGGGGATGGAATATACTGTGGTCTGATTCCTCTTGAGTGGCTGTGTTTTTGAGAATTCTGTTCCTCTATTTCCTTTGAAATAAAAAAAACTTTTATGATAATAACAATGATTGCTCATATTTATTTTGCCTGGCACCAAGCTAAACACTTCACAAACGTTATTCCATGAAACAAGAGCATTGCATCATGAATGACTAAAGGAATGGAAAGGCAGTGGATGCCAAACAACGCAGGCGCTGCTTCCACAGAAAGGTACCGATGTGTGCGGTGAGGATCAAAGGCCCTCAGTTCACCAAACGATGTTCCAAATCCTTGGTTAACAAGGTTAATTAAAAGACGGGCACAATATTGCTGCCGTATTACAACTCCGAGAGTGTACGTTCTGAGAGCCTGTCTATTTAGCTGAAGAACAAAGAGGAGACTCTGAGGAGATTTAGCAGAACAAAGGTCTGGGGGCAGAGTAGGCATCCAGCACCTCATAACAGCATTAACAGCAATTATTTCTAATTGGAGTACCTCTCGGCTGGACTACTACAAAGGCCTGAAATTCAACTGTGGTTTTGCAATGCCCATAAAATTGTCTAAACAGATTCCGACTCACTGGAGGGAATCCTATGAGAAGAGATCACATGTAAATTAGAGCTAAAGAGTGATAAATAACAGGCCGATTTAATGGCTCCGGGGAGCCAGTGCTCTCAGCATGTGTCTCCTGCCTGTTTCTAGCTAAAACTGAGTCCTAATGAAGCCACGGTCACAGAGCCCAGCACCCAAACAAACCTGAAGGAGGAGAGGGCTACAAGACCAGCACTGAGCCCTCTGCACCCTAAGGTGTGTAAGCCGGCATCCGGTCTCCCCGAGCTACTCAAAGACTAGAAAGGTTTTTGCCTATAAGGAGTTTGGCTGGGTGAAAACGTGTGATCACGTTCTCTTTTTTTTTTAATTTTCTAGCTGAGATTTTACACTGTGATGCTATCAAAGTTTAAGTTATAACAAAACACAATAGACTGCGTAGCTTAAACAACAAATGTATTTCTCACAGTTCCAGAAACTAGAAATCCAAGATCAAGGTGCCAGCTGATTTGTTTTCTGGGGGGCACCCTCTATCTAGCTTACAAGCAGCTAATACCCTCATGTGGCCCTTTACCAGAGGGGGTGCGGGAGAGGAGGGGCCAGAGCACTTCACCTATAAGGACTCTAATTCCATCTTGAGGACCCCACCTTCATTCCCTCCATTGGAAAGCAGCTCACAAAACCCTGCGCTGTGTTCTTCCCCTGCTATTCACAGCCCTGGCCCTGTGCAATTCCTGGCTCTTCCCTAACATCAAAATGACCAGGAGAGGTCAATGTTTTGAATTGATTCAGAGTACTGAGACAGCCATAGCAGCACAACTAAAAACACTCACAAAGGAGGATTCCAGAACTGCTTCAGAAAGTGGCAAAACAATCAAATAAGGTATTTGGAGCAAGTGGGAGTATTTTGAAAAGGATGAATGGCAATGTATCTTTTAATGAAATTTTTTAAAAAAATTAAACATTCACTGTATTTTTTGATCACACCGAGTGATAGACCTGGATATCTTCACTCTGCTTGGCACCAACCACAGCAATGGTAACTGTGTTGGCATCAGACCGCTCATCTCTGTATCGTTCCTGCCTCAACACCTAGGACCTGATGTGCCCCGTCTTCACCTTTACCATCGGATCTCACAAAGCATGGGGATGAGATCCTTCTGGCCCTGCCTGTGAAGCTAGATAGACACGTCATCTCCTTTCGTGTGTCTCACCTTGGCTTCATCTCCTTTCCCCTGGTGGCCTTTCAGACTTTCTTTGCTCTCAAATCTACTAAAGTACTGTCAGCTACCATTTCTCAAGGGCCTAGAAAATAAGCTAAAAGGTAAATTTATTCACTCCACAAACCAGTACTTGCAAAGGCATTCATTTCTACCCCTCCCATTTTCTCTCTCTCTCTCCTCTCTCTCTCCCTCTCTCCCTTTCTCT